>RJWM01017371.1:14482-43436 GCA_004363535.1 Dasyprocta punctata | reverse complement strand
TTAATAGCTAGATCTTAAAAGCAGCCTATATGTCTGTCAGCAAGTGAACAGAGGAAGACAATGTGGAATTTATACATAGTGGAGTACTATGCTGCCATAATCAAGGATAGATTTGAGTCATTTGTAGGAAAATGGATGCACTTTGAGACCATTGTGCTAAGTGAAATTAATCAGACACATGCTTAAATATTGCAGTCTTCTCTTATGTGAGAAACCCAAATTATGAACTAAAGAGGAAAATAAAAGATGGACACTAGGAAACAGAAATAGACCCTTCACAAATGGGAAGGAGACTAAGAGAGAAGGTGAGGGAGAAAAAGAGGATGAGGGAGGAGGGAAAGGAATAGAGGTTGAAAAAAGAATTCAGATGTTTTAGGTACATGAACCAATTTTCTGTGATGAATGTGAACATTATGTACTGCAAGCACATACTAATAAAAAAAATTTGAAAAAATAAAGGTCTAGGAGAACACAACCTTTTTTTCTTTTCATTTGACTCTAAGTAATTTTTAATTGCCGTTTTGATTTCTCGCTTGAACCATGAAAATCAAAATGGTGCTTTCCATACTTTAGTTTGATAATTTTTATTTGTTCCTTTGTTTCATTCTTCCCTTTTGATATTTTAAAAAAATTTTTTCATTTTTCACATTTCCCCTCCTTTGTGGAGTGATACTTTTGTAAGAACAATTGCTAGAAAAGTAAAATGCTATGTGTGTGTCAAGGCAATGTCAGGTGCTACAAAAGCTTCTATTCATTTGGGGTGGGGGTGTTCTGGGAATTGAACCCAGGGCTTCATGCATGGCAGGCAAGTCCTCTACCTATGAGCTGCACCCCAAGCCCAGAAGTTTCCAGGCTGTCACTCTTCTACTTCCTGTTTATCTGATAGTGGCATGAAGGACTGGGATAGAGACCACACTTTGAGTAGCAAGAACTTTGAAGTTTTAAATTTCCAACTGCATGAAAGCTTGTCTTATCATTTTGTTGCTGACGTGTAACACACTTGCATGGTGGTTAAGAAGGTGAGAATGATGGTGAGTCTTTTAAAATTTTTCAATTCTTTCTTCAAGACCTAGTGCTTGAGAAGAAGGTATACTTTCTATCTGCAGAGTTCTATGTATTTTCCACTAGACTAAGTCTATTAATAATGTTCCAATATCCAAAGTGTTATTGCTTTTCCTCTGCTTGGTGTATCAACAATTGAGAGAGGCCAGTTGAAATCTACCCTTCAAGGGAGAATTTGCCTGTTTATTTCTGTTCTATTCATTTTTGCTGCTGATAGCTTGAACTGATGTTAATAGGTGTATGCAAATTTAGAATAATTATATCTTTTTGGTACATCAAGTCATCTGTTATGTACTGTTTTTGCCCCCTATAATGTTTTTTGCTTTAAAGTTTTTGTAGTCTGATATTAAAATAGCAAAACCAACATTCTTAGGATTATTTTCACCCTTTGCTTTCAAGTTTTCTGTATCTTTGTGTTTTTTTTTTTAAAGATAGTAAAATCCAATAAAACATAACAGAACAAAATCAATCAAAACAAAGCAGTAGAACTGGTACAGAACTTCAAAGAAAGATACTATGAAAACAATAGCTACTATATTATATCTTGTTATTTTCAGAATAGTTGACCATTCCAACAGGTATAGTAAAATTAAAACAAAAACAAAACACAATAAAATCAATAAAAACAATATAAAATAAAGCAAAAAAATTAATCAGAATAAAGCAAAACAATGAGAACAATATTGGGCCTCAAAGACAAGATAGAAGAGAATCCTCCATATTGGATACATTGCATGCTGTCATCTTCCGAAGAGATGTTCAGGCTGCTGGCCCCAGGCTACAAAATCACCGAAACAATACTATTATTTAGTTGCTTTATGTACCTTAGTTGCTATCAGTTTAGCCAGACCTCCAAACCAGCAGGTTGCTTACGGGGGGTGGGGGTGAGGAGTAGGATAGGGAGTGGGGTGGGGGTGGTTTGTCTTTGATTCTTATCCCGAGTACCAGTAGGCATACGGGAGGCACATGTTTCTTTTCCTTGAGTCTGCGCTGGTCGCACATTCCCCCGGAAGGCAGACTTGTTGTGCTCTGGTTGGAGCCATGCTGACCCAGCGGGCTATGTTTTAAATATATATTTTACATTTAAAAAATTTTTTTGTATCTATGTTGATAATCTCTTTTTTGTTTTTTTTTTTGAGGCACCGGGGATCAAACTCACAACCTTGTGCCTGCCAGACAGGCACTTAAGCCACTAAGCCAAACTCCCAGCCCTAGTTTTTTGAGGCAGGGTCACACTATGTAGCTCAGACCAGCCTTGCACTCACGTTGTAGCCCAAACCAGCCTCAAACTCACAATGCTCCTCCTACCTCAGCCTCCCGAGTGCTGGGATTAATGGTATGCGCCACCACAGCCGGCTTAATCTCTGTCTTTTAACTGGAACATTAATTCATTTACTTTTAATGTAATTACTAACAAGTTTAGATTTCATCACATCAGTATATTTTGTCCTTTTTTTCTGCATGTTCTACTTCTGATTTTTATGATTATTCCTTTTTTTTTTTTTTTTGGAGACAGGGTGTTGCTAAATTTCCCGAGCTGGGCTCAAACTTGTACTCCTCCTGCCTCAGCCTCCCAGAGGGCTGAAAGTACTATTGTGGACTACCACACCCAGCTTACTTTTGAAATTTTACTAACCATATTTAATAAAGCTGCAGATTGATGTATACCTTCTTCCTGGACTACAAAAGAAACTTAGAAGACATTAGATTGAATCATCTTTAAAACATCAGTGTTATTTTGCCCAACATTTAAGTAATTTCTTTTTGATCTCACATGTTTCATATCATCACTATTATCATCTTATATATACAACTTTTATTTAGAGTAACATTCATATTTTGCCATTTCTTTTTTACCATTCCTTCAGGTATCTCAGCCCTTCTCTGTGTATTCATCATTCTTTCTCCCGAGGTGTGTTCTCCAGAATTTCCTTGTAGCTGAGGTTAGAAGTATAGATCAGTAGTAGAACATTTGCCTAGCATGTGTGAGGCCCAGGGTTTGATCTCTAGCACTGGAAAAAACAAAATTTAGAGCCAAACTGTGCCTGTGTGTGATTCTGGTAACATCTTATCCTGACAGTGTGACCTGGGCCAACTGTTCCTCCTCACTGTGCCTCTGTCTAACACCAATAAAGGTAATAGTGGGAATAAATATTCTACAGCACAGACTTTTTGCTTCCCCGCTCCCTGCATCCTGGACATCAGGACATACTGCAGACCTGTATCCACTGGGGTTCACTGCCTGCAAAATCAGGGTGGAAGGATGCAAAATGACCATCTGCGCAGAGAAGGCCTGGAAGATCCAGTTGGAGGCCAAAGGCCTGAAGCTCACTGCAGAGTCCCGTGTGAGTCTGTGTTGAAAGGCCAAGGAATCTGCACTAGAACACTGAAGGAGCTGGAGACTATGTCCAAAGGCAGCAAGGAAGACGGGAGCTGTTCTGAAGAAGAGAAGAGAAGACTTCCTCCTCCTCTCCCTTTTTATTCTGTCCAGCTGCAAGCCTATTGGTTGATGCCGCCCACATCCAGGGCAGGCTTTCCCACTTCAGTTTTCAGTCTGTGTGTCAGTCATCCTCAGATACACCCAGAGCTTTACTAATCTGTCGGGTGGTTCTTACACAAGTCAAGCTCACACAGCTCAATTAATGATCCCAAAGCCTAAGGGAAGATTAGCGGCTCTGGAAGAGAGGACAAGAGAGGCAGCCTTCAGGGGTGACGGTTGTGTGACTGTTCCCCTCCCAGGGAGCCCCGTCCTAAGCGCTTCTTCCACAAATGCCAACTCCCACGAGGATGCCTAGAGTTCTCTGCAGACTCCACAGAATGGGAAATCGAGCTTGCCAGTCGAATCGCTACATAGTTAAGAACCATGAAATACCGAGCAAAGCGTTGAGCTCACGTCACTCTTTGATGAACCTATATGTGTGTGCTATCCTGGCACTCAGCCCCGTAAACTCCTTACCCTTGAGGTTGGCTGCAGTGCCTTTCATTGTGTAGAGATAGAAAACCCTTGTGCACCCCAAGTGTATGAATTCTCTCCTATTCACACTTCTTTCTCTGTGTAGGATCAATTACACACACACACACACACACACACACACAGAGCCTGTGTGTACACACAAATCCACTTGGCTAAATTTTCCATTCCTCAGTGTCATCACTTTTGTCGAAATGAATTAGCAGAGTGGCTAGGTGTACTCTCCCCACAGGGAGAAAGCTAAAGGGTGTGCAGGGAATGATTCAGCGTGCACAGGGGCCTGGGGAGCCGCCTCCTCTTCAATAGGGGTGTGAATTAGGATGGGAAGGCTCCTCTCCCAGGAGCCTCGCCTTTATTAAAAGACTCAAGAGCTTGGGAGATTTCTTCAATAGCAATCGGGGTATCTGCAGGTCTTTTTGGAACAGTGTGGAAAGCTGAACTGTGCTTAGGAACTCTGCAAGGTCTTTTTGATCCTTAAAGGTTCTGATATAAAAACCTGTTCAGGTTTCTATAAAAATAGGCAAGTGTTTTCAGTCTTTTATGAATCCTTTCATACCCTTAAATAACCTTTCCCCTTTTGAAGGGTAATTGTTTAAAAAACAAAAAAACCAACCAAACAAACACTTTTACTTTCCTCTCTCACTGTTTTATTCTTCGAACCAGGCATCTTGTTAATGCAAAGATTCAAGTATTTCTATTAGGGTCGTAATAGTCAGCAATTTCCATTTAATGAGCTCAACACAGTCTTTTTACAAAGAGATGCAGGCTTTAAATTGTCAGTTATTTCTTTTCCTGCAATTCCTAGGAATCCAATTAAGACTGAGCATGATCCACAATATGTGACTACAGAAAGCCAAGGCCTAGGCAATAAAACAGATCTTTGAGTTCCAGCTTAAAATTAAAGTTGAAAAAAAACCAAAAGGCAAAAATCCAGCTTAAATGATTCAAAGATTTATAAATGTAGAAACTATAGTCATTTCTTCTACAATGAAATAAGAGATAGCTTGGAGACTACAGTAGAGTGGGGAAAAAAGCCATTAAACTTATTTCAACTTTCATGATTCTTTAAAATCCATGTTTGTTTGTTTGTTTGTTTTATCATGAGTGATTTTCTCAAAATAAGATCAAGAGGTATCAGTTGCTAAACCTCTAAAGAATCAAGGATGTACCTATAATCCCACCTACTAGGGAGGCTGAGGCAAGAGGATTGGGAGTTTGGGCACAACCTGGATAACACAGTGAGAACCTCTCTCGGAACAAACAGGGCTGAGATGTAGCTCAGCAGTAGAGCACCCTGTCTAATCCCCAGTACCAAACCAAACCAAACAACCAAACAAGTGTGGATAGCACTGCCAAATAAAAGGGAGATAACACAAAATCTTCCAGAGGAACATGCTTGATATTGAAATACAGTATTTTTTTCCAGGTCTTCTTACTTCACAGGCCACAATTTATAACAGTGTATATTAAATATCGTGTTTTTAATAATCAGTGGGTATATTAAAGCATAAATTAATTGTTCTGATTTACGGAGAGCTAAGAAATAATATACTTCTGCCAGGTGTTTTAACTTACATTAGATCATCTCAGGGTGGTAACAAGAGTGAGGGTAGTGTTTTAATTCCTATTATATACCTGTGAAGATGGTGTTTTATTGCTAAAAGAAATTACAAGTCCAAAACAAACATCATGTCAGGAGATAGCACACAGCAGAGCCTGCCTTTCTACTAAAAATATTCTGTCTCTTTCAAAAACATTTTTACAACTTTCCCCATGTGATGCCATTATGCAAAATATTTATTGGTTAGAAATTAGCTTTGGGAAGTTACAACTGAGCCCAGAATCCCCAGCCAGGTCTAGGGGAGAAGCAGTGTATTCTTGGGCAAGTAGACCACGAGGCCTCCCAACATGTATCAGAAGAGCCCAGAAGCCTAAAGAGAAAGACGAGCCAGGAAACTAGACCAAGATAAAAGTGGGTTTTGTAAGCCACATGCAGTGACTCTTATTGGTAATCACAGTTTTTCCATTTGGTCTGAGCAGATGGAAAGGCTGAGGCAGGAGGATTGCATGTTTGAGCCTCGCTTGGACAACTTGGTGACTTAACAAGGTCCTGTCTCAAAATATGGATATAAAGGAAAAGAGCTGGGGGTGTAGCTCAATGCAAAGGCTTAGGATTCAATCCCCAGTAACACTCTAAAGGTCCCTCAAGTTTTTCCATCAGAGGTTTAATTTGAGGAGCCTCCCAGGGTGGAAATACAAATAGAAGGCTGGGGCTCAACAGCAGTAGGCAGCCCGCCATGCATTTCATCCATGCTGTCTAATCTCCCCTCTGCAGTAGCTGGCGAAGCTGGCAGCGGTCTGACCACATGGGTGTCCGAATGAAGGGAATGGGATGTGGGTGTCAAGAGCATCTCTTTCTGAGCTATGCATAGTTAGATGTGATGGTGGAGGGGGAAGCAAAGGGAAGTGGGGCCAACAGTGCAAACCCCCTGTTGCACATTGTGTGTGTACAGGGAGTCCCAAGTGGGTAAGAAGGACTCAGTCTGGAGCTGAGACGTGAGAGGGATCAGAACCAGGAGCTCCCACTGATGAGGGCAAGTCAGGGCCCGCAGGACTAGCTAGGAGCCCCAACTGGCCTGTCTGGGACCAGCTGCATGCATCCGTCTTCACCTGTGGACATCACTTGCCCACCTCCTTCCTGGGTGCCCCTGCGAATGGCATGCTCATGAAGTTGGGCTAGTTCCTGAGCCAGAGGTGGTTTCTTGCTCTCATTCTTTCAGGCCTCTGACCTTCCGTGGACTGAGCATTGGCGCTGGCCGTGGTGCTGATGGTTGTCTGAGAGTAATTCCGGAGAACGCTCAGTGGCTATTTCTGCTTGCTAGCTCTACCTCTAAGTGCTCTGTATGAATTAACTCCTTCCACACTCACAGTAACTTCATGACAGAGGTGCTGTTATTATCCCTGTTACCGACAAGGAAAGTAGAATTCAGAGAGCTCAATAAACTTGCCCAGGGTCACGGAGCGAATAAGTGGGAAAGCTAAGCAAGCCACACCCAAGAACTGCACTTTGACCACTACATTTGATCAAAATTGTTACTAAAAGAGCCTACAAAACTACATTATTTCCACTTGTCCAGACCCATCCTAGCAGAGTGAGCCAAGGGTTCCCACATCAAGTGTCATGGCAGGTTGCTGTGGGTTGGCGTCTTGGAGAGCCAGCCGTGGTAGTGAGAACTGGTTTGGGTAAAGGTAGAAGTTGTCCACCAGACCTTAGTGTCATGACCTGAACCACATCTACTCCCATAAAGACTCTTGGCTTTGTGAAGTAGATTTCATTGTATTCCCACAGCTTCCTACCGTTTCCCCTAACATAGTCACTACTCATCAAATTTTTGATGAATAAGTGAGTTATATGTGCTCAATATGTAATAACTGTTATTTGATTACATATTATTCCAACATTAACTGAAGCACCATGTGGCAAAGTTTACAATCCCTTTTTGTTGAATACTTGTCATTCCATTGGAGAGTCTATGTTAAGTTCAGAGTACATCTTAATCTCTTAACAGGTACATCCACAGAGATTAAAAAATGAAAGAAGGAACTAAAGTAATGATTTGGACAATTTGAATGACTAAATACATGTATGGTTGAATCATTATATTTAGGATCTTGTGCAATATTTTAGATTTTTTTTGTGGGGGGGAGCTGGGAATTGAACCCAGCTTCTTGCACAGCTTGGCCAGGGCTACAGCACAGAGTGGCAGCTTTAGCCCTAGATTTGAGATTGTGTAATGTCTTAAGAAGGTAGCTCCATTGAGATAAAAGCAACTCTGAACTGTGTCTTCTAGATGCACAAGCATTCCATGGTAACAGAGCGTGTAGTGCATATGCCAATCAAATTTCCCATCTCAGAGTGAGTTTATTGTATACTTGTTTGATTTTAACCAAATCGTGTTTTTGTTACGTTGTATTAACATGTGAAAGATCTCCATATCTGCTGTCTTAACTATTTTCCAGTGTGTGTGTGTTTCTAAACAACACTCCACAGCTGAGCTCTTGGAGGACCAGGCCTATTTTGACAGCTCCCCTTCGTCCATGTATTACCAAGCTCCTTCTCTGCCAATATGTTTCACATGATTTGGTGGACATGTGTAGCACGCCTGTGCAACTTGCAAACACCCATGCATTATTACAATAATAATTGGGTTTTGATGCAACTGGAACTCAGTACTACCAAGCTGCCAGCATTTCCTTTTGGCTACCAGTACTAGGCAGGAAAATTATAGTCTAACTGTCTTCCTGTTTATTGATAAACAAAGTGGCCAGCCCAGCAATGGAGCCTGATTAGCAGTTTGCACCCTTTGTGAAAGGATAAACAGAACCCTACTGTTTTCTGTGTTTGACTGCAATTTGCATCTTTAAAGAGGTTGGACTGCCCTGAGATTCATGTTCAACTTCCGAGTGCCTGGATAGTCTTTGATATGTTCTGTGTCAGCCTCCTTGTTTTTCTCTCCTTCGTCTTGAAACAATATTTGCCAGCGTTTCTCTGTTCCCATCTGGCTTACCATAAGCTTCCCACAGTCACCTGTCTGAAGAAGCAGGGAAGGGGAGGATGGAGAAGAAATATGTCTCTGTTTTACTGTGCCTGAGTTTTACACGAAAGGCCCTTTAATGCTAAATCCAGTTTTTGAAGAGAGTACTACAGGAATTAAGGTCCAAAGACAAAAGGGAATCTGTTTACCACCCATTGTCTTTGGCCCACGGAATCATTTGGGGGCCTCCCCTCCCCTACCTTCCTCCACCTACCAGTGAAAGGTCCTCTCCTTCCTAGAGCGGGATGCAGTATTAGCTCTCTGCCTCAGTTTGGTGTAATCTTTGTTCCAAAATTTATTCTAACCTAATTAGGTTCTTAGACTAAATGGTAACAGACCAAATAGTTTACTCCCCCTGTAATTATTTTCAAATGAAAGAAATGAAGATCATTTTAACTTGAATTTGCATGATGTAAAGGGAGCATAAATACATGTAAACATGCACTAATCTGTTCAAACAAACTTTCCCCATAATCCTCCCTGTATGTAAACAACATTTGTTCTGCCTTAGAGATATTGCATGATTGGACCCACGAGACTCCAGTTATCCCACTGCACAGTTTCCTTTTATAACTTCAAAAGCAATGTTATATTTTTATTGGAGGTTGTAGGGTGTTAAAGTGTAGTTAGACATAAATTGTACCTCAGCTATTTCATTAATGCCAATAGGTATTAAATTCGATTTTATAGCTGTTGTAGAAGTCTATTTGGTTGTTAACAAGTCAGGTTTTTAAATCCCGGAAAACATAATCCTATTATAAAACAGGCAGTCGAATTAACATTAACCAGAAAGAGACTCTTCATGGATTAGCTTTTCTTTTTAAAAACAATAACACAGAAAATCGTCAAATTCTATGGGGATATTATATGCTTTTGTCCAAAGGAAGAACAAGGAATTGGGAAAAGATAGTAAGATAAGTGACCAAAACATGCTATTTCTTGGAGGCTGTTCCTTTTTAAGGGCAGGGCAGCAGAGGCTGCATTACCTGCACACACAGTGGTGTTGCAATTGGGGAGTTGCTGATATACATGGCTGCACCTCACTCCCAGATGCAGGTCGTTGTTTGCATTGGTAATTCCCCACTCCTGGTTTCCAATATACTCACCAACAAGCAAAAAGTCTCTAGGAACCAATGTCTATTAGTACAAATTGATAAGCGAATAAATGTCTGCTGCTTTCTGGACTTTCTCTTTCAGTTATTGTGACTCCAGGATCTGAGAATGTTAGATTTGGGAAGGCCCTTGGTATTTGCTTACTCTAATCATGGTTCTATTCCAAGTTTTATTTATTTATTTATTTTTTTTCAGTATTGGGATTGAAACTGGGACCTTCATGCTGAACTACAATCCAAGTCTTTTTTTATTGTTATTTATTTGAGATAGGTCTCACTAGGCTAGACTCACACATGGGACCCTCCTGCCTCAGTCTCCAGGGTGCTGGGATTTTACTCACATACCACCACACCCAACTCTGTTTTACTTTAAATGCTACAAGAAGGTGGATCTGTTTCTGCTTTCCCCCTCCATATATGCATTTGTATATATGTGATTTAGCAGACATATTTTTACGCACATGACTACACTCATGCAGACATGTACATTCATGCTTAATAGAACATTAGTGGCTTCTTTTATTTTTAAAGAAATTAAGTCTTAGCCATTGGTTTTCACTTGCTAGTTAGGATTATTTTTAGAGCTGGCAGGGCTTGCTGGTCTTTATTTGCATAGGTATTTTAGCGGATAATCATACGGGTATCAGTCATTGGCATGTCACTGTGTTAGATAATTACATGGGCATCAATCATGCGTGTGTGCAAAGCAGGCCATCACGTGAGCATCCATTTCTTCTGTCTGGAGGAAGGTTAATTGCATTGGAAGCGGGGAAGGGTGTATCTCTGTGGCAGATAATCACATGGGGATCAATCACGCAGGTATCGAGGTAGATAATCCTGTGCGCAGATATTACTTGTTCCAAGGTGGCTAATTTTGTGGATATCAATCACACCAACATCCTGGTTTTGTGGTACTGGTTCATATGTGTAACAACACGTGGTTTTTGCTTACGTGGCACATGAGGCAGGAGTCTCCGAGTGTAACTGAGTCAGGCTCCCTGGGGAAGCCGTGGGGAAGCCACGGAGCCCGCTGCATGGCCTTTCATGGAACGCCATAATTAGAGCTGCAGTAGAGTTTCTTTTGATTTAAAGTTTTGGCTGCTGCTACAATGGAAATGCTCTGGGGAACAACGCGGGTGAGTGTAGAACACTATAGCTTTGGTATCCATTTTTCTTTCTGCGAACCCAGGTCTTTGCTCTTAACCGCAGCCCAAGTAGCCTTGGGTGTGGCCTCAGCTGGAGGGGAATCTGGGACACAGGATGAACCAATCAGAGAACTGCAGTCTGATGGCCACAGTGATTGGGTTAGGCCAACACACGTGACATTAGATAGCCCAATCAGAGTGAATCTTGGGCTTCTGTGGGCAGAAAGGGGAGTTCAGAAAGTGAGTTTGATGCTCAGCAGCTATTAGCACCTGGGAGATTCTAGTTTGTGGCATATGGCGTTGAGAATGAAACCTCTCATAGAAGTCAGGCCTGAGAGGTGGTGAGAAACCCAATCCTGAAGGCTTTGCTTGGACCTGATTGCTGCAGACTCTGATGTGAAATCTCCAGCCTAGAAAGCAGAGCCAATACAGACCCTTTTGGTTTAAGGCAATCAGAATCGGTTCTCTGCCCACTAACTGCAGAAAGAGCCCTGATAGGATCCCGTTCGTCAGAGGTTTTTCTGAGTACAGAATGCTCTGAGGGAGGAAAGACGGGCAGAAGGGGAGGCTGAGGCTGGAGGAATGGTCACCATCGCTGTCCCCACTCACCTCCCTGCTGGTTGCTTCCACCTTTTGGCTACTCTAAACAGTGTTGCTACGAACAAGGATCTGTTCAAATCCTTGAGTTCAATACCTTGACTGGAATTGCTGGTAATTCTGTTTATTATTTTGGGGAACTGCCATGCTGTTAATGCTATGTGCTTTTTTAAACAATGTAATAACCATGGAGAAAAGAACAAACTAATTTTGATGAGAGACTCAGAAAGTGTCCAGAGCCTATTAAGCTCTGGAAGTCATGGATAAAAACAATAAAAAAGTAAACACTTACTGAGAAGCGAGGTCCTGAGGGGAAACGCCACCACACCACGTGCCCAGTGTTGATCCTGCCCCCTCAGGACGCTAAAGCCGGGAGAGAGGAAGGGCAGGAGAGGGAGGCACTGTCTAGTGTCTGCAGGGGTTATTTCTAGGTGCATCCATTGCGTCCATTAACTTATTTAATCATCAAAACAACCCAGCAGGTGCCCTTATTTTTATAGACAAGTCTTGTCAGGTACTTACAAGTTTTAATTTTTATTGCTTTTAGCAGCAATAAAGAATACCTTTAAAAGGGAAGAAATCATTCTAGGCCTAGCAATCTCACACAGAATCCACTCCAATTCTTTCCCAGTCTTGATCCCTTTGCAGCCATAATCTTTATGTCATTGCATTGCTATTATTTTTATATCCTCCTTTTTAAATTGCTACAAAATGTTTGTATGTATTATTTTAACAGATGTATAATATATAGCAAAGAGTTTCACTTTAGGAAAATATTCTTCTCCTGCTGTATATTTGGATTGTCTCCAGTTTTTTGTTGTAATTTTATAATTAAAATTTGATAATTTTAACAATAGAGAGCTTAGAGTACATAACTATTTCTTCTTAGGTTTTTTTTTTTTTTTTTTTTTTTTTTTTTTTTTTTTTTTTTTTTTTTTTTTTTTTTTTTTTTTATTTTTTTTTTTTTTTTTTTTTTTTTTTTTTTTTTTTTTTTTTTTTTTTTTTTTTTTTTTTTTTTTTTTTTTTTTTTTTTTTTTTTTTTTTTTTTTTGGTGGCGGTGCTGAGAGGAGCCCAGGGCCTTTTGCATGCTAGGCAAGCATTCTACCACTGAAACAACTCCTCAGCCCATACTATGTCCTCAGGATGTTTATAGGACTGGGATTATCAGATTAATGGGCAACAACATTTTTGCAGCTTTCTTATGTATTGCCAAAGTGCGTTACAAATTATGTAAAAATTTGTTTTCAGAGATTGGGAATATATTTTCAGCAGCACTATAAGACTATACCAATGTCTGTACTAGGTGATATATGTACAATATACTTTTTTCTACTAGTTGATATATATAAAATATGCTTTTTGTTGCTTTAATTTTTGTAAAATTCATTCTGTGATTTTCCTGTGCTTGTCAGGTGTTTTCTCATGTATTTTGCCTTTCTATACCTACTGTCCAGTTCTCAATGGGTGACTTGTACAGTACTGCATTGTAATTAGTACCAGGAGCAAAGGTAGATTCAGTGCCTACCTTTCTTAGTTCTTTGACCTGGGCAAGTTATATTTCATGAAGCTTCAGTTTTCTTCCTCCTCCTCCTCCTCCTCCTCCTTCTTCTTCTTCTTCCTCTTCCTCTTCCTCCTCTTCCTCTTCCTCTTCTTCCTCTTCCTCTTCTTCCTCTTCTTTTATTTTTTTTTATTTTGTGTTGAGGAGTAAATCCATGACCTTGTACACACAAGGCAAATGCTAACCACTGAGCTCATCCCCAGCTCAGATTTCTCATCTTTAAGAACAGAGACAGTAGGGGCTGGGGATTTAGCTCAGCAGTGTAAGTGCTTGCCTGGCAAGTACGAGGTTGTGAATTTGATTCACAGTACCAAAAAAAAAAAAAAAAAAAAGCCAGGCATGGTGGCACACACCTGTAATCCCAGCACTCAGGAGGCTGAGGCAAGAGGATCATTGTGAGTTCGAGACCAGCCTGGGCTACAAAGTGAGTTCAAGGCCAGACTGAACTGCATAGTGAGACTCTGGGGATTTAGCTCAGTAATGTAAAATATAATAATATATTTTATTTATAAAATAAAATATGGCTGGGGATTTAGCTCAGTGATGTAAGCACCTGCCTGGCAGGCGTGTGGTTGTGAGTTCGATCCCTGGTACCAAAAACAAAAACAAAAACAAAAAAAATCAGAAACAATAAAAACCTTTTGTCACCGAATTACTACAAAGATTAGATAGTAATATACATGAATCACTTTAGCATAGTGCCTGGCACATCTATGACCAATAAAGATTAGATCCCTTCAGTTTTATTACTTAAAGTCACTCCCAAGCTTATTTACTCCTCTTGTTTACCATATTCTGACTCTTCTGTTAATTACCTTTCACTCTTAAATGCTCGGGAGTTGGAGATATGGGCGGTGGGGTTTGTCCACGCAGCAGCGTGATCTGGTCAGACTGAAGAATACTGGAACTCCAGCTGTCTATAGCTGCATGCTGATGTTATGTGGACAGCGGTCAGCAGTAGACTAAAGGGTTGGAAGGATGTACAGAGATCCCAGTCACACCCAGTGTTTACCCAGGATTATTGTAAATACATTCGAGCAAGAAAGTATCCTTCTTGTCCATCTCTGGCCAGTTTCAAATCCATTACTAGTCCTGGGACTAATCTGCTGCAGCTGTAAACCAGTCGAGAAGTTTACAATTCAAAGCAGAGGAAAGAATTGCCTTATGTTGTAGTTTGGCTCAAGAAGAGCCACTGTGCAAATGGTATGAATTTGAAGGTCTCGGTGGTGGTGGCAACCAGGAGAGCGCTCGGTGTCCTCTCATGTCAGGGTTCCATGTGCTGGGGAGGGTCTCAACCTATCAGGCACCATAGGGCCCAGCCTCGGTATTATCAGTAATTTGGAGACACACAAGTACTATGGAAGAACTTGGAAGACTGCTTGTTAGGTCAAGCATTTGAACAATGTAAAAAGGAAAATGAATATAATAAATTATAAATATTATTTTAAAAGTTTAAGGAAATTTAATAAAGTTGTAAATGGTATCTGTTGAGATTTCAATTTGTTTATTCAACTTTAATTGATCAAATTTGCTTACAGATTAATAAGATTATAGGCAGAACACAAAGGCCTAAGATGATAGCCTCTTCCTTCCTTCCGTCCTTCCTTCCTTCCTTTCTTTCCTTCTTTCTTCCTTTCTTTCTTTAGTTTTTTCTCTCTTTCTTTCTTTTTTTCTTTTTGATGGGAGGCCCTGGAACATATACTAGGCAAGTACCCTACCATCGAGGTATATCCCCAGGGTTTCTTTTATTCTGAGACAGGGTCTGGCTAAGTTATTCAGAGTGATCATTGACTCACCATTTTCTGCCCCAGCCTCCTGAAAAATAAGATTATAAACATGTGCCACTGTGCCCAGCTGAAGGCAGATTTTTTTTTCTTTTCTGTCTTGAAAACTGAATCTAGGACCTTCACACTAAGTTACATCCCAGCACTTTAAATTTTGAACTTTAAAGTCTCGCTGAATTGCCAAGTTGCCCAGGTGGGGCTCGATCTTGGGGTCCTCCTGCCTCCATCTCCCATAGTACTGGGGTTATAGTGTCTACCACCATACATGTCCTGAAGGTAGATTTTTGAATTGATAATTTTAATGAACACAATATTAATTTTAAAACCAAACAAGCTACATTCAGTCTTTCTGTGCACAAAAGCTGCCCTCAGATTTGAAAGTCTCATATTGACAACACCAATCCCAATACTGTACCCCAAAGGGCTAAGGATTTAGCTCAGCAGCTCAAGTGCTTGCCTGGTAAGCACAAGGTCATGAGTTTGATCCCTGGTACCAAAATAAATAAATAAATACCCCAAATTGTAGTTTTTGATTTATTTATGGTTTTTGTTTGTTTGTTTTTTTGTACCAGAAATTGTACACGGGACCTTGCACTTGCCAGGCAGGCACTTATGCTGCTGAGCTATATCCTCGGCTGTTTATGGTTTTTTTTCACTAGCACATAAGCTTCTTGAGGCCACAACCCTGTTTGTATGCTAAGCATCTATGGCATGCAAGAGACACTTGACAGTGTCTGAGTGAGGTGGGCTGGGGCAAAGAAGTGTTTGGATTTCCCCAGGTGCTGTACTTGTTAATTTCACACGTGTACACTCTTTGGGGACCTATGATACTTGTGTCTTGATATTTATTTGGTCATTTACTGGATGAAGCCATCCACTTATTTTAATGAATCATCATAAAGACACATGATAAATTTGATGTAACAAATTGTGGTGACCATTATTTTCATCTTCCCGCAGGAAGTTTATTCAGTAGTGTCCAGACAAGGGGTATCAAATCCTCATTTACCCACATATTCTCCGGAAACAAAACATCGCTGGTATGGGACCCCTTTCCGTGAATGGCCAATGTCACATGGAAGGCTGTCCTCTACCATGCTGGGCCCCAGCTCACGTGTCTGAAGCTCAGAGACCCTTCATTTGGATAGAAACATCAAAATTTCAAGCATGGCGAAAAATAATTCCCAAAGTATCTTCTGAACAGGAGGGGGAGGGGCGCCCCTTCTGTGAGACAGCAGCCATTCTTCATGCCTGGCTTCCTCCCTTGGCACCTTCCCCTGCGGGGGACAGAGCCTGACACGAAGACGGGGACGGCGGTAGGCCCTTGTCTGTCACGCTGTTAGTGATTAGCTGTGTGCGGCAATTACGCCCCTCCATTCAGGGTGTGGCAGCTGGCACCTCTGGTAATGAGATGATTCCCAGGCCTTCCTCTTGGCCCTGGCTCGCTGCTCTCCTTGGCAACCTCAGCGTTTACTGACATTATCACCAGTGTGACACGTTCCTCTTGGCCACCATGAAAACTCAGGGAAGACATGCCAGTCTGCCGCCAGAAAGGGCCCAACGGGGCTTTGGGGAGAAATGTGATGCCGGATGAAGCCACCAAGCAGGTTGTGCATAGGGACTGGGGACATTGGCTCAATCATCCGCACCGGTGAGTCCAGGACTCTCAAGAACCTCTAACGCCCGAGTTTTTCAGACTAGTGGAAGAGAAATTTCCATTCCACTGGAGTAGCAAGAGTTCTTTTATTACATAGGAGCAACACTGTTGGGGAAGTCATACCAATCAGATAAATGATTCACTCAGGACTCATCAAATGCAACACAAGGCTATCCCTTGGTGACAATGGTGGGCAAAGGGCACCTCCTCCTGTAGCACAGCCTATGGCTGGAGACAGGGGTCTGTCCAGTGGTCACTCAAATACAGGTGTCATTGTGAGTTGTCATGAGTGATGAGAGGAAGAAGCACAAGGTATTATGAAAGCATAAACAGGTCTCAAAGTCGGAGAGGCGTCCCTGTGGAAAGAACATTTGAATTGGGATGGGAAGGCTGCACAGGTGGTAATTAAATGTAGGCTGCAGGAGGACATGGAACAGAAGGGGGGTCTCTGGGCAGAGGGAGAGGCACCCGCAGAAGGCCAGGGGCAGCTCCACAATGTGAAGGGCGATCTGGCTAGAGTGCCCAGAGCCCAGGACATGCAAAGCGAGGCTGGGGAGGCAGGTAAGAGGTCTATGGTGCAGGACCATGGGCCACGGCAGGGATTTGAGTTGTACTCTAAGGTAGTGGAAGGCCACTAAGGCTTTGCGCAGCAAAGACGCAGCCTTAACAATTATCATTGTGGATGCAGAGCAGTGAATTAGAGTTGGGCAGATGTGGATGGGAAGATGCACAGGTTGTCGCAGTGCTCAGTGAGAAGAGACAAGGTGGATGACAATGACAGATGGCATATGAAACAGTGTTCCCTCCCTCCCTTCTTCTCTCCCTCCCTCGTTTCTTTCCTTCCTTCCTCCTTCCTTCCTTCTTTCTCCTGCAAGCATACTCTGTCTATTACAAAAGGCAACAGCAGGTTCTTTGCCCTAAAAGACCCTTCCCGTTTCCTGTGTAAAATCACATCCTCCTGTCCTTTGGGGGAAAATTCCTCAAAGAAACGACTGTCTACAGTGCTGTGCCAGATGAATGCTTTCAGAAGAGCCAGTTCTGGTTCTGAAGGTGCACAGGCCTCCTCCACAAAGCATCAGACCCATTCTGACCACTCTAGACCCAAACATCCAGGCCCATTAGAGCCCCCAAAGTGACCTGATTTCCATCAGTACCAAAGCCAGCCAAGCAAGGTCACATTCGTGGGACTTCCTCCTGGTGATAGTCTAGAAAACAATGGAGACAGATGCGAGCCCTGCTGTGGTACAGAAGCCCATTTTGGAAACCAGGGGGTCAAGTGCCCATTATCCAGGTAAGCGGGCTCTCCCTGGGAGACCAAAAATGCATGTCAACACGCCAAGGGGCGGGGGCTGACCCACCAGGGCCACCTGGGAAGGGAGGCCTCAGCCAGGCAGTACTAATAAAACCGGACAATGCCACAGCGCCGGCAAGGCTCCGCCAGGAGCAAGCAAAGATGGGGGTGGGGGCAAGGGCCTCCCTTCCTCCAAAATCAATGTCCCTGCTAACTTGGGCAGAAGAAAATCTGACAGCTCTGGAAACCTGCCCATCTGAGGTGAAGGAGGAAGCTGCGAAGCAGTTGGAGCCGGAGAAAGTCCAGAAATGGCAGGCGAGCTCAGTTGCCCATTGGGGACTCAGGGCAAGAGCTCTCCACTGTGCTTTTACTGATGCCCAGAGCACAGGTGCCACCACCATCCCCGATGACCTCCCAGCTGCCTCTTTGAGCAGCCTCCCCTCTGGCATCCTGGCTGGATTTGTTTTATAACACAGCCACGAAACCGACAGGGCACTCACTCAGCCCCTGGTAGACCCTGGGGGCCTTTCCATTTTGTTGTCTGGGCTATAACACAGATGCAACTGGAATCATTGAAATCTACAGAGAGACACAAGTCTCAAGGAGATGTTTCTAGAGGAAAGGCACCATTTTATTGACAAAAGCGATGCTATCCAACTGGTTCCTGGTATTTATTTTAAGCTTCTTGCAGGAAGAGAATGGTATGAATTCGCAGTTCATTATATACAATTCCAAAGTCCCCAAAGTTCAGAAAACTAAAAAAATTCGTATCCTAAGTTTGCAGCTGACCCATTTGACAGCAAAACAGGAGCTAAACTACTATGAGAGTATTATTGATTGGTTTCATCTAGTGTGTGATTCCTCCTGCTTCTGCCCCCAGGTTTTGGGGAGAGAGGATATAATCTAGACCAAAGATGGCAAACTTTTGAGAGCTTTCAATGATAACTAAAAGCCCGCCACACCACACGTGCCATGGGTTCGCCACCACTGATATAAACTGACCAGGTACCATTCTACCTTCCTGAAGCCCAGACCATTCTTAAGGTCCAAACCCATTCATCCCTACTGTTTGCTAACAAGCGATTGTAAACCTGTATCCTTCTGTGTTTGAGGGATTGGGGTCCAGTAGATAAATAAGGAACCCTGGAGAAGGCTCAGCAGAGCCCTTCGCACTATCAAAATCTCATAGGCACACAAACATTCAGGGTGAAAGATTGTGGAAATGCCTTTTTGCATGGTCCGAGTCCAGATTTCAGTGGAGATAGCATGCGGGGAAGAAAAGGTGGAGCGGCATGGGCTGGGGGTGGCTCAGAGGCCGAGCGCCTGGCTCAGAATGTGGAAAGCCCTGGGTGTGAACCTCAGCACCAAAATACATACATAAATAAATAAATAAATAGTAAGCGGAGATATGGGCTTGACAATTAGAAGGTTCCAGCTGTAGTTAGCTGCTTATTTGGTTTTAGGAAAGCCTTTCTCCTTGCTGGGTCATCCACGGCATGAGCTGCCTGTGGGTGAAGGGTAAGTGACCAGTTTAGCAAGAACTCAAAGAAGCTCTGCGCCCCACAGAGTGTGAAAGGAGGGTCAGTCACATGCTTTGGACTCATATTGGGGCTGGAAATAACCTAAGGTACTCAGCTGGGGCTGGGCACCTCATGCCACCAGTATGGAACTACTTGGAGGTCCCTGGGCAGCTGACTAAGACGCACACCTGGGACTCTGCCTGGTAACAGCCCTGGTGACAAGTGAGCCCAAGGTCGGTCCCTGTCGTGCCCAGGCTGTGACATCACGTTCTGCTGAAATCCATTTGGCTCCATTTCATGCATACCTAGCAGATTCACCAGATTGTGAAAATGAATGTTTTCTATGCGTGTGGCTGATTTTTGCATGCATCTGTTCACTGATCTAAACCTTAGTTACATCCTGCTAGGAGCATGAAAGGCTGTAATTTCTTCTTTTTGAATCAGAAGTGGTAAAGGCACCATGATTTCTGCTTTAAAATTCTGCTCCAAAATGGTGAACCACTTTTCTTCTTATTGTCTCGGGGGGAAAAAATGAAGCGATATGGCTGTATTTTCTTCTGGATTTGCAAATGACCCTGACCTTAATGGAGGTCCCAAGCTAGAGAGCCTGGCCCCAAGAACAGAAATAACCTTGGAAGCAAACATGAGCATTTAACCGTATCACTTGCATCTGACATTAATAAGCCCTTGCTGGCTTGTCACATTTCCATTTCAGATGACAGTGCTGTCTTCCAGTGTCAGTGGTCAAGCACAAGAACAGTAATACTCATATTTATATAGTACTTTGCATTGCTGGGATGCTTTTATTGCCCTTAATTAGTAAACCACAAATCATTTCTGCTTAATAGCTTGGTATTACAATCTTCAATGTTCATAGGGAAGTATGTTCTCCTGAGTGACAGGATGGGCTTAGGAATCAAACTATATTGGAGGTGACTATTAATATAACCTTTTTAAAAAGAGAATTCTTTTATTCTTGAAGAATTTGACATATAATTGTGTGTGTGTGTGTGTGTGTGTGTGTGTGTGTGTTTCAGACAGGGTCTTGCTATGTAGTTCAGGCTGGCCTTCAACTCACTTGGTAGCCCATGCTGACTTGAAGTCATAGTGATCCTCCTGCCTCAATTCCTCAATTACAGGTGTGCACCACCATGTCTGGCACATTTCTTCTTTGAACATTGAAATAAAGAGTAGGAGTGAGAGAGCCAGGTTTCTGGAGGAGGCTTAGCATACTCCACAGGGATGGTCTCCCCTCTGCCTCGGGGGAGACACTACCAGCTCCATGCTTCCCCAAGACAGTTAGGGTCACTGTATGGGATGGTTCTGGGGAACACTGGCTTAGAGCTCGCAGTCACAGAAGGAGCTACTGCTCTGCAGGCGTGGGATGTGTGTGGATGGTGTGCGGGGCTGCATGCGTGAATGAGTGGGGCTGGTGTAGACACAGGTGAGGCTGATGTAGAAAGAGGATGAGTAAAACCTACAGAAACTTCAGAGAAGACCTGGTCTGAAAAGAACAGAGCAAGCCAGCTGCACTTCCATAGTTATAGTTATCTGTATTTCAACAGCTTCTAAATTCTGGTTGAATGACATAATGTAATAATCCTGCTCATCATGATTAACTCAGTGTTTACTAAGCACCCAAATGTCCGGGGCACTGCACTGGTTTGTCTTGGTGTAAGGCAGAAATACAAACCAGCAACTTTGTTTTTAATGTGACTCATCCTAAACTCCAGCTGAAATTTAGATGTTTGACTGATACAATGAAGAACCAGTAGGGTTCAATAACTCGTTATTTGAACTAACTTGTTCATCAAATGAGAACATTTGACATCAAAATGCCAAGTTGAGACAGATATATATTTTCCAGGATGCTGAAGCCTATCCCCAAATAATATTTTCATTTGCTCTTTAGGATGTTTTGTGCAAAGCAGCCCCCAGTGATTGTGCCCTTACTTTCATTGATCATGAGCACGGGCAAACTGCTCTGGCAATAAGCAGATGTCGTAGGACCCAAAAAACTGACCAGGTGTCCACTAAGACATCCCCTGCTGTAGACTGAATGCAATAATGGGACCTTCAAGAGGTGATCAGGTCATGACAGGGGCCCTTGTGTGTGAGATTAGTGCCATTAGAAAACAAGCTTCAGAGAACTCCCTTGTCACTTCTGCCCTGTGGGCACATAGCGAGAAGTCACCATCTGTGAACCAGAAAGCGGATCCTCATCAGACATCAAACCTGCTGGCACCTTGATCTTGAACTTCCCAGCCTCCAAAACCATGAGAAATAAATGTCTCTTATTTATCAACCACCTAGGTTATGGTATTTTGTTGTAGAGGTCTGACTGGACCAAGACAGGCCTCAGAGCTGATAAGCATGCCAGTTCCCTTCCGCTGAGATTTCGTGGGGAGTGACAGGGGTCTGAATATGTGCTACAGGTAGGATTTTATTTTCCTTCTACCCATTGATAATGGGATAATGCTAAGGCAAAGACACGAGTAACACTGGAAATATCAGTAAGGTCCATGTAATTATGTAGGCATTTGCTCATTCCTTCTCAGCCAAGTGAGCTCTTAGCCAAAGTCTGTTGTTCCAGGGATTTATCCTTAGTAACTATTTCCTTCCCAGGGATAATTCTCATTGAGATTGTAATATGTTCCTTAAAAAGGGTAACAGATTCTATATTGGTAGTCTTAGAGACAGAGCTCTTTTCTGTTTAAATTGCAACACATTTCTTTATCTTGTGTGTGTGTGTATGTGTGTGTCTTAGGATGTGTGTCAGAGAGACAGACAGACAGATGGGGCAGAGAGAGAACACACAATTGAGAAAAGATTTGAACATTTAAGCATTGAGTTACAATGAAAAGAAGATCTAGATTCTAATTCTTATTCTATTTTTGGTCAGATGTGAGAATCTAGGTGTCAGAGATCAGTCAGCTGATCACTGCTTCCTCTTCCTGTTCATTACATTTCCCAGACTCCTTTGCAGTTCATTATGTACTGCCTGGTGATTACATTTTGGCCAACGGAATATGGGTGGAAGTGATGTACTACTCCCAGCTTTTGCCCATAAAAACTGTTTCATCCTTGGGCTTCGTGCTAGGAGAGAGAGACCAGGGAGTTGTGGATCCAAGATGGTAGAGCCATTGGCAGCCTAGACCCTGAAACTGCACAGAACAGTAGATACACACACACACACACACACACACACACGCACACAAGCACTCACGCAAACACACACACACACACACAGGCTGCTGTAGATTTGATATGGACAGGAAAGGCACTATTTTTGTGTTAAGGCTCTATAATTGTGGGTTTTCTCTGCTACAGCTGCTCACATCACTATAGCTGATCCATGTTGTGAAGTTGTTTTAACCTCTTCAGTTCCTGTAGCCGGAAGGTAGGATTTGCTTTTAACAAAGCTCCACTTAATCCACTTGAGACTGAAATGTGATGTGTGTAATGTGCTTTCCTTATCCCGTGTTCTTTTTCACCTCTGCCTTATGCATTTTTACTTAGTTGCAGTAAATATATTTTTATATTTAGCTCTTTTTCACTTAACACACCACAAGCACTTCCCACATCACCACAGTCCTCATAATTATCAATGTTAATGACTTCTTAATATTCCATCAAGCTGATGTACCGTAATTGTCTAACATGCATGTGAGAAGCTATTATGCCCTGCTCAGAGAAAATCCAACTTATCAAAACAAAAAAAGCCTCCATAAGGGGACTTTTATGTATTTGTTTGTTTATTGCAGTACTGGGGATCAATGATAGGCAAGTGCTTTACACTGAACTACACCCTCAGCCATACATGGTGACTTTTAAATACTTAGTTCACAGCCTAATGCATAGTTTAAGTTACAAAACTTTGATGGACCTCTGGTACCTACAGTACAAAGCAGGGTACCTGTGTTATTATTGTAAGCATATATAGTATAGTTATCCAGGGTTCTCTGGTGAAAGAAGGCCAATAGGATGAAGGATATTGGGGTGCTGGCAGGTCTTGCATTGTGCTGTCTATAAACTGAGAACTGGAAAAGCCAGTGGTGCAAGTCTTAAAATATCGCTCAGAGACTTAGCACAATAGCAGACTGTGTCCTGCTCCCATATATACTGCTCACCCTGCCCCACCTCACGCAGAGGGTGCACCTACTGTGTTCACCTGCACACAGTTCGCTTTCTGCCTTGGATCGTGTGACTCAACAGGGGTCCTTGTCACATTGCTTCATAGCTTCATTCTTCGTACAAGACTAATACTGCAGTACTTAAGCTTCCACATTGGTGTGGTCATTACAACCACTCGCAGAAAATTTCAAGAAAGAATTTAACATCCAGATTAAAATTCCAGCACAGTTTGCATGTATTTGCTGGCAGAAACTGTTAGGTTTTCTGAGACTTTGCATTAGAGGAGGAAAGAGTGCCCAGCTGGGTACTGGCCAGCAAGGCATGGAATGTCCTTAAAACGTGTGTTGTCACTGATGTCCACGCCATGTCATTCAGTGCAGATGTCTTCTAAGAAGGAGCCTTAGTGTGTGGTGTCATTGTTTATGTACATTACCATACAAGTTTCGTATGGTACCAAAGGAAAACACAAATTATATCATGTACTGTACAAAACAACCCACGAGTGCCCATTTATTGTTAAATAATTAGATAATTCATGTTTTCAATGTTTTATATTATGTAGAAATACTTGGTGTATTATTGTAAGACAATTAAATTTCTTTTTAACATTATTTGGAGGAGTTGCCTGGGGTTTTTAGATGGGTTGGAGATGCACTTCTCTTGGTTGCGTATGTAGGCTGCCACACTCCAAATGCTTGCTGTCAGTCCTTTCCAGGGGTGGATTAGGTTTGGGATATTGAGGGGTGTCTATCTTTACCTTGGACCCTTCCTGGGCTCTGAGTCTCTTCTGGTCAGGAGCTCTAATGTATTCATCTCTGCATGCCCAGTACTTAATACAGTGCCTGGCATTTAGTTGGCTTAATTCATAAGATTCTGTGAATAAATAAATGAACAGATGTAGCCTAATTTGTCCAAAATTGTTCCTGTTATTCGATAAGTATATCCTTAATTTTCTTTCTTTTCTTAATGGAAAGAGTTGGCTTCTTGCTCCTTGGAAGGGCATAGCCAAGGAATTTTGGCGGGCGCTGCAAAGCTGTACCCCAGCACTGCAGAGATGGAATCAGAGCCCGGCTGCCTCCTCCCCAGCTTGCCCAGGCCTGGCTGTGCCCAGGGGTATGGAGTACAAACTCAGGAGGATCCAGTTCCCTTTGCAGAAGTGCATCACTGCAGGGCGAGGTGCACACACCTGTAATCCCAGCACTCGGGAGGCCGACTTGGGAGGACTGCTGCGAGTTCAAAACCAGCCTGGGCTACATAGTGAGCTCAAGGCCATCCTGGACTACCCAGTGAGATCCTGCTAACAAAAGAAGAAAAAAAAGAAAGAAAGTGCCGCACTTTGTTTTTCTTGCATGCATGGGCAGTAAAGGAGTGAAAAATCCCCACTGAGCTTATAGCATATCCAGTTCCTGGCCTGCTCATCAAACCCCGTCTGAGCTTCTGGCTGGAGAGAAGCCAGAACGTAATCCGGAAGTGCCTTTGGTGGATGCCAGGGATGCGTCCACCCGTATCCATGCCTTGCACGGTCACTCTCCATCCACACTGGTTCTCAGCTGGCCCGTGCGACTTCTCTTCGTCAACTAAACATGTTAGGGCTACATGTCTGGGTCTCTGCCACCATCTGAAGGAGGCCTGGCTCTCTTTTTGGAAACGCATAGTTTTGTTATACTGCTGTTCTTGATTTTTCATTTTAAGACCTTTATTGGTTTCCTCCTGTGCCAATAGATAGGTGAGGATTGAACTCTCTTACACTTTCCCCCACTGTTTCTTCATATATATGAATACATGTGAGTACGTCAGTATTCACTGCTTAACAGGACTATAAATACTTTCACAACTGATCTGTATAATTCATTGAAATAGGTGCACTTTCTTGTTTTTCCTAAAGTTAATAATTGTATTTATGTAGCTGTTTTAAATTTTTAAAATTAACTCCAGTACATAATTTACGTTAGGTTTCATTCTTTGTGTTGTACAGTTTATGGGTTTTGACGGTTGCATGATGTTATGTGTTTGTCATTACAGTATTTTATAAGATAGTTTCTTTTTTTAATTATTACTTTTATTGGTCCTCTTTTTTGGGGAGAGTGTTTTTTTTGGGGGGGTTGTTTGTTTGTTTGTTTTTTGTTTTTTTGAGTCAAGGATTCACTTTGTAGTCCAGGATGGCCTTGAACTCACAGCAATCCTCTTGCCTCAGCCTCCCAAGTGCTAGGATTACAGGTGTGTGCCATCACACCCGGCAATTGATGCACTTTTTTTTTTTGTACCAGGAATCGAATTCACAACCTCATGTTTGCCAGGCAGGTGCTGTGCTGCTGAGCTATATCCCCGGCCTTTGGTGCACTTTTGTTATACATAATGATCTCATTCATCACAGGGAATCTGTACCTGCACACAATACATCTTGATTCTTCTTTTTTCCCTAAAGAACAGATTTTCTTTACTTATTTTTCACATTAATGTCTTCTTTAATGAAGTGACTGTGCAGATCTGTTACTCATTTCTGATTTGAGGTGTTCATACAGGACAGTTTCACCACCCTAAAAATATCCCTTTGCTTCATGAATTCAGCACCCTCCATTGAGACCCTGGTAACCACAGATTTCTGTAGTTTTGCCTTCTCCAGAATGTCCTGTGGTTGGACTTCCATGGAATATAACATTTTCAGACTGGTTTCTTTCACTTACAAATATGCATTTAAGGTTCCTTTTTTTTTTTCTCTCTTTTCTTTTTGTGGTTTCGTAGTTCATTTTTTACTGCTAAATAATATTTCATTGCCTGCATGTAGTACAGTTTACCCACTCACCTATTGAATTTGCTTTATTTCTATGCAACTACAACTAGTCCAACTCCAGACTCTCCAGTGGAGCTATAAAATATCTTTAAATTAAGTAACCTTGACTTTTTTCCCCCTAAAGTTCTCACACACTGCTGCAGTCTGAGCTGTTTGTCCACTGAATTGTTATCCAGTGGCATCCTACCCTTTATCTGGGAAAGAATTTGGTCTAATTTCTGAGTTTGGAGATTTTGTTTATTGGATCTCATGTTATTTTCTTTCTTGGCTTATTCCCTCATTTAATGGAGTACCTTCATTAGTCACTTACTCAGAAAGGATACAGAGGAGATAATTTTTTTAAAAAGATTTGATATTCTGCAGAAGTATTTATTCTATCTGCACAGACCAAATAGTTCTAGACCTAAATCTTGAAAAACAAGTTGGATTCTTGGTAACTTAACATAAACATGCTACTAAGAGATTCCTGAGTGATTAAGATTCTATTATTTCTTATATTTTAAATCTAAAATTTTTTTTGCCACAAGCTTTAAAACCTTCTGATCAATATCCACCACTTCCATGATTTTGTGAATTAGTCTGAACTGGCCTCCCTTTGTTAGGTGTGCATTGGAAATATTAACCTTGTGCAGAAGTATGTATATTGTAGCACAAGAATGCCTATGTTCACTTATTAGTATTTATCGCCCCACTTTTGGATTGAGGCAAGTGCAGAATAATTAGAGCAGAGATTATTTCTGGCAAATAAGACAGTTAATAGTTGGAAAGGTATGTTTTAGTGAAGATTGTTTATAAACACACCTCTTGCTGCCAAGATCTTAAAGTCTAATTAATTAGTATCATCCAGCCCCGCCTTCCTGCTTCTGTCACTCACTTTCATCCTCCTTAATTTACACACACACACACACACACACACACACACTCCTCTTTCTGTTCTGCCACACTCACACTTTCCGTTCTCTCATATACACACACTCACACACACACATGCATCTTGTCCTCTTGCTTTCTCTTTTTCTTATTTTGCAGAGTTCATTGCCATTTGAGCTGCTCTGCCACCCCACTCCATCAAAAACTATTTCCTGCCTCTCTAATTTCATCAGTCTATGCCTGACCGAGAATGTCAGACCACTGAGCAGAAATGTTTAATCCAGAAATGGCTCAACTGGTGACGGTCAGCTGAGGAAACAACTTTGACTTTCTTCCTAATTATGTGCTGGGATGTAAGTGTTCACTTTATGGGAAAAAGTCACATCCAACTTCTTGCACACTCCCACCCCTACCCCGGCTCTTTAAGGTACCAGGGCCTCCTAGGATCATCAGAGCTCTCTGCACCCGAGGGGGACCCAGGCAGGGAGAAGAGTGGGTACTGGCCCAGGGTGGGAACCGCACTTCAACAGGTTTTCCATTGGCACAGAGTCACTGCGTGGCATATTGACCTGGCAGATTCTTCCCATTTTATGGAGGTCCCTGAACCAAGCCTCAGCACCAGCAGCAGGCCCTGAGGAGTCTGGGTGGCCCAAGGCACAGGTGGGGCAGAGGGTCACCCAGCTCAGGTCCCAAGAGACACCCTGATGGCAGATGACACAGGAAAGTCCGCTCAGCCCTCGGACAGCCCTTAGAGCAGGTGTCCATGCCTGAGGAGGATGCCGTCAGTCTCCAAAGGTTGCCGCAGGGCTACAGATAAGTGTGTCGGAAAACACTTTGCAAGGGTAAGGGACCGTGGACATGGCTGACTTTAAGAATCAAAAAGAGGGCAGGGAAAATAGTTCAGTGGCTCAGTTCCTGCCTGGCAAGTGCAAGGTCCTGAGTTCAATTCCTCATACCGAAATAAAAGAATCAAAAGGATACGTTTTTCTTCCAAGTTTTCACCCTTTTGATTCAGTCCTCTTTTACATGAGGGATGATTTGTTATTTAACAAATTCCATAAATGTTATAATCACAAAAGGAAAGATTAGACAGGTCATTAGTGGGGAAAAAAGCACATGTTTCTCTGGGATGAGAACACCCAGGAATTTTTGGCTTACTACCACTCATCAGTGATCCCGATTCATCAGGTTCCGCCCCACATTGAGAACGTACCGTACTCCCAGACACAGAGCGAATATTCAACAGTAGTGAGGGAGGCAGGTGCCAAGAGCTGGGCAACACAGGTCGCCATTCATTTATTGATTGCCAGAGACACTGGCAGAACCGGAATGGAAATCATAAATAGGTGCGTCTAACCAGGGCACAGTGGCACATACCTGTAATCCCAGCACTAGGAGAGACTGAAGCAGGAGGATTACCAATTCAAGGTCAGCCTGGGCAACTTTGTGATTCAATGAGATCCTGTCTCAAAATAGAAAAGGACTGGGAATGTAGCTCAGTGCAGAGGTCCTGGGTTCAATTCTCAGAACTGAAAAAAAAAAAAAAATGCAGAGATGAGTTTCCTTCCTGCACTTCTTACTGAGCAGCGCTCTTTCTGCTCATCGTCCAAACACAGGCTCAGGGCCTAAAGCCCTGTGCAAGTGTCTGTTGGGTGAGGAAGACCGGAAATATGGGAGACAACCAGCATGTTGTGGCCCATCTGATAGGGAGTGGCTCACGGGACTCTTCCTCAAGGGACAAGGCCGGGATCTTCATGGCGTGGAGACTTCTATTATTTCTTCAGTGTTTGGAAGAAAGCTACTGTGAGGGTCCATTTTAGGTGACAGCTTGGCTGAACTACTGTACCCAGTTATTTTATTTTATTTT
>RJWM01017371.1:0-14382 GCA_004363535.1 Dasyprocta punctata | reverse complement strand
TCTTACGTGTAGATTATTCTCCCACAGAGTGGGCCAGCGGGCAGAAGGCCTCATGTATGGCCTGGGGTTTCCTGGAGAGCGAATTCTGCCTCTGCATCACTTGTGCATTTCAGATTTGCCGGCCACCCTGCAGGAACCAGTTCCTCAGGATAACTCTGGTGCTGCCTCTCTCACTGGTCTGTTTCCTGGACGGCCTGGACTGTACCTCTATATTCTCCACCCAGAGTCTACCTTTTTCTTTGACTCTTCTTTTGTCCCTCTTATTGTTGGGATTAAACCCAGGACTTCGGGCATCCTAGGCAAGCACCCTACCTCTGAGCTACACCCCTACCCACTTTGACCCTATTTTAACCCAACACAGAGCAGCACAGGGTATGAAATGTTTTCCCGTCACTGAGAAAATCAACTGCATGGCTGGAACCACAACCATGTAACTGAATTTAAAATTACAATTCAACTGATTTTTTTTTTTTTTTACTGCCCCTAACTCTGACCTTGATCTTGAACTCTACTAAACTCTACTAAGCTGTGATAAAACTGAAAAAAAAAAAATGTGTGAGTGTGTGTGTGTGTGTATATATATATATATATATATATATATATTCTTTATCAGTTTTACTTATTAAAAGCCAGGAGTTCAAAACATCTATATTCTGCTAGGCATGGTGGCACATGTCTGTAATCCCAGCAATTGGGAAATTGAAGCAGGAGGATCACTGTGAGTTTGAGGCCAGCCTGGGCTACATAGTGAGTTCAAGACCAACCTGAACTACATGGTGAGACTTTGTCTCAGGAACAAAAACAAAACAAAACATCTGCATTCTAATCCAGTATTTGTCTTGGTACTCTTGTTGTATGCCTATCAGTAAGAATCTTGCTAGACCGTCAAGTTGAGGATTGTCTCATGGTGCCAGGGCAGTGGAACTTGAGTGCTAAGCTTTCTGTTATGATGGCCTTGTCTTTCTTTTTTAGGCTACATTTGCAAAAGTGGTTATTTCCTGATTCTTAGTTCCACGATCTCTCAAAAGTAACAAACTCCTACACCGGGTGTGGTGGTGCACTCCTGTAATCCCAGCACTTGGGAGGCTGAGGCAGGAGGATCATTGCAAGTTTGAGACCAACCTGGGCTACAAAGTGAACCCAGCCTGAATGACATAGAGAAACCTTGTGTCAAAAAGACCAAAAAACAAAAACAAAAACAAAATAACAACAAAAAACAACTAACGACGCCTCCTTGTTTAGTTATTAAATAAATTAATAAATAGTTACGTTTTTATCTTCAGGGCGATTTCTGGCATCTTTTCATACATTCTAGTCGCTCTGTGAATCACTAATGTCACAAACCTCCCACCCCCCGCGTCCCTAGGCAGACAAGTCAGGGCTGGGGTTCCGTGAGGCGCTGACCGCAACCTTCAGTCTGAAGCAGTTCCCTGCGGGGTGACGTGTGAGCCTCTTCAATTGTCCGTGACTGTGTTTCATAGACACATATCGATCCTCCTGCCGCACCCCTAGTGTTTGCCCCTGCTCTGTCTGGCTCGGGTGGAGCCCCTGAGGGCTGGGAGGGAACCCGGCGCCACCGATGCCATCAGACATCCCTAATAGCCTGTGCGCCCAGGAGCGTGGTCCTGCCGATGAGCCGCGTAGCCAGCCGCGCACGGAAAGGCCCCCGGCCCCTGCCTCGGGACCCCATGCCCAGCCCGTCATCCCTGCTGCGAAGATACCGGACAGGCCCTCCCCTAGGAGCCTGTCAGCCCTATTGCTAATCAGCCCAGGGGCCACTTAGACCGACTGGAGGTGCGCACTTCACCCCCTGCCAGCCGCGCTGCCCGCGCTTGGGCCCTGCCAGCTGGGGGCCACACGGGCCGGGCCATCAGGCCTGGCCTCCGCGTGCCGTGCGAGCCCGCCGGCAGCCTCGCTCCTGAAATATTTATAGCTGTGCACTCAGGGCTGTTCAGATCCTCACTGTCCCCCGACGGAATCCCTAAATGTGAGCCCGTTTGGGAAGGACCATCTACCCCGCACCAGCACATGACCTACCTGCCGCGATCTCGCTTCCCCAAGTAGCCCAGAAATTGGCCACTGTCACAAATCCATGCACTGGAAGTGAAAGACTTCGGAAAATTGCAGTCACCCTACTTGTGAGATTTCATTTCATTTGTGCCCACAGAAAAGTCAAAATGCCCCTCCTGTAAGATATAAGGTTGGGAGGCAAAGGCAAGAGGGTTGCAGTGAGTTCGAGGCCAGCCTGAAACTTTGAGGACTCAGGACAAGCACAGGAGGTGTATGAAGGCAGGGAATGTGTTTATTTTCAAAGATAGCATGAGGGTCGGGGATATAGCTTAGTGGCATAAGTGCCTGCCTGGCAGGCGCAAAGTTATGAGTTCGATCCCTGGTACAAAAAAACAAAAACAAAACAAAGAAACAAAAAAAACCTTTTTTTTAAAACTAGAAAATTGGCAGAAATATCTATAGAAGGGACGGAGACAGCGATTCCTAGTTTCATCAAAGATGGATGGACAGGTTGGATATTCATTCAGTGAGCAGTTGTTGCTGAATATCCTACCACGCATACTTCAGATGCAGGTTTTGTGGGTGGAGATCATGATAAAGGCCTGGGGGTCAGGTGATCCTGTGGTAGTGACAGCTGTGCCCACAGAAGCAGCCCAATTTATTTCCAAACTGAAGGTTTCACTAGCTTGGGCCTCTCATCAAATTGGTTTTGGATGCATGGGAATTATTGTTAAGTACTCTAAAATGCTATCATTTCCATGTTGCAAATTATTTGGGTGTATTTTGAAGCTAATTAAAAGGGAAATGTCCTATTTTGTAAAGAGCAGCATTTCTACATTTAAAAAATCAGATGTTCTCAGTGGGGAGCAGGGTTTTATCTTTGTCAGTGTTGGCTTTTGCTAAGTGCATTGCAGATTGAAAATCTAAATGAAATAACTACAAGGAAAGGCATGGGGGAAGTTTATGTTGGAGAAGCAGGAGGGAGACGCATACACATATATAATACATAGACGATTTATCTGCAAATTTAGAAAGCCTTTTCATGTCGTATTTTTTTTCCCTCTCTCTCTCTCTCTTGCTAGTTCCTCATTATTTCACTGTGAGCGTTGCAAATATGGAGGGCTGCAGAGGTGCCAGGCTCCATCATGGTGTCCAAAAATTGGCTTTGTACATATGCTAAATTAGAGATTGGCTGGCAGAAGCAGTTCGCAGATCCTGGATTGGCAGGGATTCCTCATGCAAGAAGACAGGGCGGCGAGCCCGCGGGACCCGCTCTGCAGCCAGCAGTAATACAACATGCTCCGTTCAACATGCCAAAAACTGGTTTAAAATAAATTCTGAGCTTTCATCAGGCATCAGGTCTGGCCCAGGTAACGTAGCCCACAAAAGCCAAGGAGGCCCTTTTCTGTTCACGAGGAAGGGACTGTGTTGAATCGTTCATGGAACAGAGCCGTGAGCTATTTCACCAAAGGACCCAGGACCCAGGGTGTTTTAGTTGCTGCCTGCAGGGAACAGACCCCGCTACTGCTGTCAAAGGAGGAAGGTAGGAACCTAACAGAAGAAAACCCTCCCGCTTTGTGTCTTCCTGGAAATAAGCGACTTTCCATGATGGTTCTGATGCGAGAGGAATTAACACAGGGAAGAAACATATTAGACAGCAGGAGCAGATAAGTCTATGCCAAAAGGATCCACCATCTGGGTCCTTTTCTCTCACTGTGTCGACCAGAAAATGTTGCTCCCCTCTCTGACCGGCCAGTGAGTGGCTTTACTCTTCCCAGAGGGATACTTTATTTAACAGACAATGATGAGCTTTAGTAAAAACAGCTTTGTTACTGTGACTGTCATTGCTGACCTTGGGTTCCTGTTTAATTTTAGAGTTGTGCACTAGAAAGGAAGTAAGGAGAATTATTTTCTAGGCAAAGAAGTCCTTTTGACTCAAATGATGACACTGGGTGCTGCTTCGAACCCTTGAGATGATGTTAGTCCCTGTCAACTCCTGGATGTGACAATTGATCAGAGCCTCAAAGCCTTTCGTGTGCCACCTAATCTTTGAGTGTGCAGGCCCTGTGAGTGCAAAGAGCTTGTCTGCTCTGAGCACACGCTCACCGAATACTGTTGGCTGTCATCATTTGGTTGAGGATGACGTTGAGTGACACCACAGAGGCCACGTCGAGTGTGACAGGAGCAGGTTTTGTGTCCCATTCCCTATCACGTGTAACGTGGTATACAGGCACTTGGATACTTGGACGGGCATCAGGAGATTGATGTTCTGGGCCTGACTCAGCTCTCAATGTGTCAAGTGACCTTTAGTTGTTTGCTGATCTCTCTGAGCCTTTTGATCTCCTTTCTGAAATGACCAGATAATTGTGGAGCGAGCTTCAGCCCTAACACTGATCTTAGGATTCTGCATCTTAGCAAACCATATAAAAACGCATCATCCGGGTTGTGAAAGATATCTGCTAGTCCTCCATGGAAGAGGCAGCGCTTCAGTGGGAAGAAGCACTTCAAGCACATGATCCAAAGACTGTGGTTCTAAAGTGTCATCTTCCTCTTCCCCTGGATAGTTCTCTTCTAGCAGAGGTGAGCAGCAGAATGGGAAAGAGTAGACACTGTGATCGTTAAGTGGGATTGTCAACTTGATTGACTTGTGAGCTGCGGAAGGGGTTAGTAAAGTATACTTCTGAATGCATCTCGATAGATCACAGAGATGTGACCTTGAGTACTGTATATGGTTCCTGGACCCTTTCTTGTTGGCGCTGTTCCCCTGCTGAGCTTTCCTGCTAGCAGAAACAAAGTAACTTTGCTCTGCCATACCCTTATGCCATGATGTGTCTGACTTGGAACCAGTTGACCATGGACTGAATCTCCTAAAACTATGAACCAAATTAGACCTCTCCTCCTTTAAATTGGCTATCAGTATTATACCTTGCAGTGAAAAGTGAAAGGTGACTGATACAGGCATGGATTTGTAGCAAGATGAGGAAGCCAGTTGTGCCTCGGAAAGGCATTGTGATATGCGGTGTAGTGTTAGAGCTCTCCATGAGCAGAAGTATCGCCTTCAAGACCTTTGAGCAGCTGTGAGTACCAGTGGGGCTAGGCACACTTCAGGGGAGTCAGGTGTGAACTTAGGCTGTCCCAAGTCACCTCTAAGATCTGTCCAATTTACCTTCTCTGTTTCTGCGACAGTCCCAAGACTTGTGTCCAGGGACACAGTGATACCCCTAGAGATCTTGCCAAAGATTTCAATGGTCCAGTCACTGTGACTCTACATGAGTGGGGAGGAAAAGGAAAGGTGGAAAAGGGGAGAACTCGGCTTTATCATCACATTGTTTCCTAATAGCTTCTTTCAGGAACTGTCCGTTCTGCTGTTGATGAAGTATGCTTGCCGAGGTGAGTTGAATGGCACCCTCCTGAGAGAGAGGTCCTTGTCCTAGTCCCCATAATCAGGGTGTGACCCAAACTGGAAGGAGGGTCTTTGCAAATGTAGTTAAAGACCTGCAGATGAGGTCATCATAGACTGTCCAGCTGGGCCCTGAACCCAATGAATGCTCTTCTAGGAGGCACACAGAAGCCAGGAATGGTGGCATATGCCTGAAATTCTAGCACTCAGGAGGATCACAATTTGGAGCCCAACCTTGGCAACTCAGCAAGGTCAAGGCCAGTCTGGACTACACCGTGAGACCCTGTCTCCACACAAACACAGAGACGCACAGAGGGGAGGCACTGAAGCAGAGGTTGGGGTGATGTGGCCACAGGGGTGGCCAGTAGCCACAGAAGGGGTCTCCAGGGTGGGACCACAGCCCAGTTTAACCTCAAATTTCTGCTCTCCAGAGATGTGGGAGGATTCATTTCTGTTGCTGTAAGTCACCAGGGTCGTGGTATTGTTATGGTAGCCCTGGGAAATGAGGACATCCCAGGGGAATGTATTTCAGGGGGGCTCACTAATGGGGGGGGCTTCTTTATCTCCTTTCCTGCTGATACCATGGTTGGTCTTTAAAAGAGCTAACTTAAAACATACTACTAATATAATTAAATGGGATTATTATATATCTCTTTTGAAGTAAGGTTTTTTTTTTCCTCACATAATAGCTGTTTTCTGAATAAACTACCATTTTCTTAAATTTTTTGGTTTTTTTATATAACGAAACATCACTATCAGCAAAAGTGGCTTCATTTTTTACTTGTGGTACTGGTGAATGAATCCAGGGACCTCAGGCTGAGCTACATTCCCATTGTTTTTTGGGGGGTGTGGGATTAGGGGGACAGGGTTTTGTTAGGTTGCTAAATTGCTCGGTTTTGGCTTTTAACTTGCAATCCTGCTGCCTCAGCCTCCCAGTGTGCTGGGGTGATAGGGTTGCTCCAGCGTACCAGGTTGATGCATATTCTTAATTAACCTCTCCATTTTTGGGCATATCAGCTTTGATGTGCAATAGTATCAATAAAATCCTACTATTTGGTTATGCATTCATCAAATAGTCAACTGTGGTCTTCTGGCCAGAATTTGTTGGCCTGTTCTCAGAGCTCTGTCTGAAAACATCAACACAAGCCTTCATTTCAATTTCAGAAAGTGATGTTCACCAGTTTACTCTCTCACTATTGAGAAGGAACAGCTTATAGTGTTTGTAACAATATTGAATTTATTTCTTTCCAAATGAGTGATTTTTAAATAACAGCACATTGTGTTCTTGTTTGTTTTTCACAATCCAATTTCGGCATCTGAGCGACTTCGCTTTGGTGGTTGACTTCCATTAGGAAAACCGAGGAAGCAGTTGCCTTGCACGGGATTAACCTTGAAGCTCCCTGGTGGTCCTCCTCCTCCTCCTCCTCCTCTGCGGTGCACAGCCCGGGCTATACCCCACCTCTCCTTCCGCTCCTTCACATGGGCTCTCCAAAGGACCCACTGCAGGTCCCAACTCCTGCCTTACATCTTCTTCTTTTTCTTCTTATTCAACTTGATTAAAAAAAAAATCAATTAAATACCAGAAAGTGCTAGCCAGGATGAAGAAACCAACACGTGGGCAGTGACGTCAGGGGACGGTGAGGACTGACCAGGGTGGAAACCCAGAGAGTGCACACCAGATGCTGGGGGCCATTAGAAGTCCCCGACACAACCCCGTGCAGCCACCACGTCACATCCGTCCTCTCCTCCTGCATCAGCCTGTGTTGCCTGTTGTGCATTTCCGGTCACTGAGGCAAGGGTACATTTTTTTTATCCCCGGGGCCTGGGACAATGCCTGACATAGTTGAACAAAGAAGCGGTGAGGAATGTAGTCTACCTTCCAGCAAACCAAACCCAGACCAAGGCAAGAGAAAAGGCAAACTGAAGAGGAACACGACGTGAGGACACGGCAGGGTCAGCTGGAACGGTTAACCGTGAAGTCCAGGTCAAGGGGTAGAGGCTGAGAGCGAGCCCACCTCCCTGGGCCCGGGGCTCTGGGGACAGGTGAAGGCAGACTAAAGGACAGGGACAAGAGGACAGTTGAGGAGGTGGCATCAGTGAGTAGTTGCAGGCCTTGAGAATTGAGGGGTAGAGCAGTTTTGCGAAAGGTGAGCCCCTGCGCGTGCGCGTACCCACAGCATCAAGGTGGGTGTTGGACAATGCCTGGGGCAGCGGTGGCGAACCTATGGTACATGTGCCGGCGCGTGTGCCACCAGGCTGTCTGTGTCACTGAAGGCTCTAAAACCATTCACCCAGCCTAGGGCAGGAGATGGATTCCCCTTAGACCTGAGGAGCGCAGCAGGGACTTCAAAGGTGATGACTGCGTGGCATGGGTCCCCGTGGTGGGGGGAACGATGATCAGGGGTGGTGGGGACAGTGACATGTATAAGGAGGCTGTCTCCCTCCTATCTGGCCTTCTCCCCATGAGAGAGTGATCAGGCAGAGTTAGCAGGACAAGGACAAGCCTTAGTTGCCAGAGAACACATGGTGTTCCAGGGAATGGCTGCTGACATGAGGGAATCTGGAACATTCCAGAAGTTTCAGTGCAGTTGTTGAGGTTGGGCCAGGAAAAAATAGACTTGAGCGAGCCAAATGGAGGTGTGTGGGCTCAACCGGTGTTGACTGACTACTGGGACTTGGGAGTGGTGGCCTGGGCTGTGTGTGGGCCAGCTCCAGCTGGTGCCACAGTGCACTGGATGGCAGGTGTCTGTTAAATATGTGTGTGTGCACTTCCTATAGGGATGGCACGTTCTCTTTAGGTCAGAAAACACTGCCGATCGAATAATCTTCAGAGATGGCGGCGATCTCATTTTTGCAGTTCTTTATTTGTGAAGCGGTACAGTGAGGCTGGTGCCCGTGGGCTCCCACTGTGGTGCTTTTCCTCTCAGCTGTCATGCGGTTCCTCCCTTCCGAGCACAGTAAACTAAGGAGTGGGGCATAAATCACCAGCCGAGAGTCGAAATCGTCACTACGGCCAGTTCCTTCAGCAGAGGTTTCGGCAATAGTGTCACAGATAGAAGAGTGTAGTAAAGTGCAGTGCACCGGCGAGGTTTTGTGTGCTAGTTAAAATGCTACTTGAGGGTTTATGGCACGTGCTCAAGGGGCTGGTGGCTTCCTCGCCCCCAACAGGCTTTGGTCACCTGAGCACTGGGGCTGCGTGTCCCTGGGCCAGGCATTTGACCCCTGTAGGACAAGTGTTCTGAGCCCTGGCTGTCATTGGTTACCCAGGAGGCCTTTAAAAACCCATGTCTAGGGCCTGGGATTTAGCTCAGTGGCATAAGTGCCTGCCTGGCAAGTGTGAGGTTATGAGTTAGATCCCTGGTACCAAAAAATAAAAAATAAATAAATAAATAAAAATAAAAACCCATATCCAACCCCGCCCAAACTCACTGAAACAAGTAGAAAAATGACAAGCCAAATGGTCCAGAGTTCGATTTCCAGTACCAAGAAAAAAGAAAGGTGAAGATATAAATTGCAAAATACTAAAGAACATTTACATATGTAGCATCTTAGCCATAAGTGAGATACGTTTTTAAATGACAGGTGCCAGTTTTCACTTGATATTTTCATCAGCTCTTTTACGGTTCCTCCAATGCAAGTACTTTTTTTATCTGTGGGTGCTTTTTTTGTACAGTTGAGGAATGGCAGGTTTCTCTCTGTGCTTTGATTTGAGGTGTATGAATAATGACATATTTGATTCGGCCTCCGTGCCGTGGGAGCCTTGGAGTGAAGACCCAGGGAAACGAGAGAAATGGTGTGGTTCTCACACTCAGGCCGGTGCAGAGCAGAAGTCAGAGATGGGGTGCCCCGACGGGCACAAACGGGGAGCTCGGCCAGGTCTGTGGGTTCAGATCCTTCTTGGCCCTTGAGTCCTGGAGCAGGTGGGTGTTCCCTCTCTGCAGACGTGGGAGGGGCATCTCTGACACGAAGGCCCATGCCTGCTTCCGGGAAGAAGGGCGAGGGAAGGCGAGCGTGACTTCTGCTTCTGCTGCTCTCAAGTGCCAGGGGCCACATTTAGCACTCACGGACCCCAAAGTCCCCCTGGGGGAAGACAGCTCCCGTCATCGTCTGTGCGTATTCTGGCCCTGAAGGACCCTCTGCAGCGCTGCGACCACTCCCTGGACTTTCCTCTCCCTGAGCCCCGGCCACGTCTGCACTGCAAGCTGTGTCCCAGTCCACATTGCGGTCGATGTTCTCGACAGAGGACGCGGGGCTTTCTGAAGACTTGGCCGTGTCAGTGTGACCTCAGAACCAGCCCCGGGTTGGTGGGAGCCAGCAGATGGGAGTTTAAATCTGTACATCCATTTTAAAAACTAAAATGCGTGTGTATTTTTAAAAAATCTAGTGTCTGTTATCCCCTGATCCCTGAGTCAAGCACTGCTATTATCTCCATCTTTCACATGGGGAAACTGAGGCACTATGCTGTTTAGACACCATGCTGTTGCTTTTTCAGGCAGTCCCAGGGCTCAGGAGGACTTGGAGTGAGACCTGCTGGGTTGGAGGGAGTCAGTGAGGGTTGTGAGAGCCCAAGCGAGCAAGGACTTGGACCCGGCTTGTGTACTTCTCAGGTTCGGCCCAGCTCAGGGACAGTTTGGACAGGTGCGCCAAGGTGAGTGTTATGGGGTATTTGTTATGGCTTCGTGTATAGTCATTTGAGTATCGAGGCAGCCAGCACAGCTGCAAAGAGACTGGTCTACTGCTCACCTCACCTCCACGGCCATCCCTCCTGACCCACCCTAATTCTATGCTCTTCATAGGTGTCTTCCTGGCTTTGTAATCCTTCTTGGTTTGCTTACTAGCTCTTAGGCTGGCTGCAGTGTATGCAGGGAGTTTGTTCTCTCCACTATCTAAACTAGCACCTGGTGCATAATGCATATTCAGTAAACATAGCTCTTGAATGAAATAGCAACAACAACAACAACAGCAAAAAAAAAAAAAAAAAAGGTGGGGGGTAGATATTGAAATCTTGGTCATCTGGGGATTGCTGAGATAGATTGTGACATATCCACACCACAGAGGACCCTGCTGACGTGACAAGTGCTTGTACAGGTCAGGCCTACATGAAGGCAAAGCTGCCTGTTGCTGAATAAAAAAGACAGGTAGCAGAAGGCACATGGAATGGAATCCCTGTATTGGTGAGGGCTCCTGACCCAGCCACAGAATTGGATTGAAACAAATTCAAGCAGAAGGGCTGGAGGTTTAGCTCAGTGGCACAAGCGTCTGCCTGGCAAGTGCGAGGTCATGAGTTTGATCCTTGGTACAAAAAAAAAAAAAAAAGCTGGGCACAGTGGTGCACGCCTTTAATGCCAGCACTCGGGAGGCTGAGGTAGGCGGAGCATTGTGAGTTCGAGGCCGGCTTGGCTACAACACAAACGAAAGGCCAGCCTTAGCTACATAGTGCAACCCTGCCTCAAAAAAAACTGGGGCTAGCGATTTGGCTCAGCGGCTTAAGTGCCTGTCTGGCAGGTGTGAGGTTGTGAGTTCAATCCCCGGTGCCGCAAAAAAAAAAAAAAAAAAAAATCAGGCAGAAAACAAACCAATTCATCCTAGTCTATTGGGCAAGTCAGCCATCCCCTGGAATGCAGGACTTAGATTAGAATCCTAGCCAGGCAGGGTGGCACATGCTTCCAATCCGAGCACTCAGGAGGTTAAAACAGGAGGACTGAGTTCAAGGCCAGCCTATGCTACAGAGTGAGACCCTGTCTCAAAAAACGTGAACAAAACCAAACACACACACACACACACACACACACACTGAAGAAGACTGGAATCCTGAGATGTGAGTTCTGCCCATCTTAGCTGTAGGCAAGTTGTGGAGTCACCTGACAAGTGTGACCTCTCTGTCCTTTAGCAGTTGTGGGTAGCAGAACCTTGGGACTGTTGTGAGGGCAGTGAAACTACAGTGTATTTGGCTAGCATGTCTAGGAGGCTGGGGTTTGAAGTCCATTTCGACTTGGGACATTTAATGGATAGTGGGTTTGTCACAGGATGGAACCCCAAAGCTAATGGCACTGGGACACCTTGTCCTTCCCATCAGCTGACCACATAGCACTAGGTGTTTAGTTGGCACTGTGGGTTGACTTCGGTCTCTGGTTTGGGCCTGTCCTGTTTTCAAGGCTCACCAAGCTTGCCATTTTGGGGGACAGGCCATTCTCCTCTTGGGGCTCCACATGGATAGCTGCAAAACTTGGCTTCTCCCCTGAAATCCTCCCCACAACAGCAGCTGGATGGCAACATTCAAAGTCATTGCCTACCAAGGTTTCATGCATGGTCCAGCAATTGACTAGGTATACAGCAAAGGCCAGTTCTAAGAGTTTTAAATTTTCATTATACTTCCATTTCTTGCATATCCTCTTTATGTCATTAAAACAAAAAAACAAAAACAATCCCTGGATTTCCTTGCCTCTCTGTGAGATGACTCAAGGGGACTGTGATGCTCCTGAGGCCGGGTGCGGGTGGTGAGGTGGGGCAGCTTTCCATTCCCTGATGTCCAGAAGCCTTTCCTGCAGGACTGCAGGCCCGGAGCTGCTGGAGGATGCAGGTTCGCTTTGAAGCATTGAGCACCCACAGGTCAGTACTCGCAGCGCATCAGGTGCCTGTACAAGGAGGCCGTGGCTGAGCCCTCACAGGGAAGCTCTGGGTGAAGCCCTTGTGGACTCTGGCAAGGCTCGGCCTCTGCCTTGGAAGCCCAAGCACTGCTGTGTTACTGGGTGCCTGGCTCACCCCACAGGAAATCAACCTGCTTGTTCTCATGTTAAATGCTTTACTGGGCTCAGAAAGAGGAAAGAAAATCCAAGTGGTTATGCAGTGTGCCTGCCCATCATCAGCAAAGGATTGGAGTCAACATGAAGAGCTGGCAGAGGGAAGAGGTGGAAAAGGCGAAGAGAATCAACGCGGTGCCAGCTGTGGTTTTGTTGGCAAGCAGTTCGTGCTAGAAGACTGGCTCTCCTGGTGTCGGCGATCGCAGGGACATGGTGAGCCCGGCCACCTCCTGCACCATGCAGCGGCTACCTCCTGTCCCCTTGGGCCTCACAGCTGGCCCCTGCCGTGCCCAAACCAGGGCCCCCCAAGCTCTTCCCGACTTGTACTTTTAAACAATAAACTGTCCCGGTGGCCTCATCATCCTCCATTCGTCAGTTTCTCCACCTTCTATTTTTCTCTTCCTGGTTTATTTCAGAAGTAAAATAGATGAAGAATAGGGCGGGGAAGTACTATCCTTTCAGAGACTGGTAGATTTGCCACCTAAAAAAAACAAACACTTTTTAGTTACAGTTTTCTTTGGGAAATAATTAGGAAGCAAGACAAACCAAAACGTACATTTTAAAAATGATCAGCTACTACAAAATGAGATCATGAGTGTAGATCTGAATTGCAGTAATCAAAATATGCAAAGACAGAACCAACTGGTAGCCCGCTCTTTCTTTCTTTCCCTTTCCTTTCCTTTCCTTTTCTTTTCTTTTCTTTTCTTTTCTCTTTCTTTCTTTCCCTTTCCTTTCCTTTCCTTTTCTTTTCTTTTCTTTTCTCTTTCTTTCTTTCTGTCTTTCTTTCTTCTTTCTTTTCTTTTCTTTTCTTTATGTGTGATTCAGGGCCTTTGCACTGAACTACATCCCCAGTCCTTTTTAATTTTTAATTTTTTACTTTAAGACAAAATCTTGCTAAGTCACTAAGTTGCCCAGGCTGGGCTGGAACTTGTGATCCTCCTGCCTCAGCCTCCCAGAGTGCTGGAATTACAGGAGGCATCATTACACCTGTCCAAACTGGTAATATTTTATGTGGATCATTTTTTGTGTTCCTTTTTAGTTTTAGATCCTCATTCATCTTAACAGTAGTTTTTGAGAATTATAATCCCCTTTCACATACCCACAGGAACTATCTCTTGTGCTGTATTTCTGCACACACAGCTTACTGCATTACCTGATTTCTTGCCTGGCTGCCAGGAAGACTCGTTTGTGCAGCAGCAGATCTAAGGAGTCCCTGTGTGGGGTGCTGCCCGGCTACACAGGCTGAGGCCTCCTTGGGATGACAGAAAGTCAAGGAGTTCATCTTGCAGCCCTTGGAAGTTACTGTTCGCTAGGTTTGCGGCAGGGCAAGGTTTCTTGTACCCTGGTTAGAAATTTATCCTGCTATCTGCACGTTTTCATAACGTCCTTCGTATGGAGCCAAGACTCTTTGTGTGCCCAGCTTGCCTAAGAGGGGCTGAAGCAACTGTTGTGCAGACAGGACTCTCCCGACTGCAGCGTGGGCCTGAGTTCAAATCCCACCTCCGACAGCCCCAAGTGGAGGGGCCCAGCTCACCACCAAGGTCTGGTGATGGGCAGAGAGACCAGGCTTCTCCACAGAAGTGAAAAGCTTTTTGCATTGAAAAGAAAAACTTCTTTCTTGCTCTTTGTGTGAGGGGATAGTTTGCATCCTTTTCCACCCTTGGACCTCAAGTTGACTCAAGGGCTATTGGAAGTCCTTAGCCGAAATATATCATGAGCATCATTCTAAGACTACTCAGGCTGGGGACAGGTGACACAGCTGTCATCAGATGCATGTCTAGAATCACAGCGAGGCTGCTCATTAAACTGTGAACCAGTCACTCTTGATTTGCCAGTGTGAGAATGAAAGGCAGGCCCTGCCCTGCACAGGACCCCAGCACCCGCAGCAACGCGCTCCCTTTCAGGTTGAGAAAGGTGGGTGCGGAGTCCTTTAATACCACGGCACCCTTTTGCTTGTTTACTGTGATTCTCCCACGCAGACTGGGACCCAGCAGGAGGGCTTTTAAACCAAAACAGTTAATTACCTCCTCTAACCGGAGAAGTCATGAAACATAAGCACACTGAGAACGAGGGTAGCCCTGCTGGGGCAAGCTTCCCACTGGGGAGGGGCTGCCGGGCCATCCTCAAGGGTGACAAGGACCGGTCAGGAGGTGCAGTGAGGAAGGGGCTGCT
>RJWM01017370.1:0-43309 GCA_004363535.1 Dasyprocta punctata | reverse complement strand
AATGTCTAATGAAGAACGATATTTATAATGTAAGTAATTTTAGCACCACATATGTTACTTAGAATAGCAACATCCAAACTGCTATGAGGAGGGGCTAAAAGGTATCATGACATACTTGAAAAACACTGTATAGTTTTGAAATGTGAACTACTCAACTAACCTTAGTGAGTACTCTAACCACAACAATATTGCCATATTGCTTTCAAAGCAGGACTCATAAACTGGGTGTGGTGGCACACGTCTTTAATCCCAGCACTCAGGAGGCTGAGGAAGGAGGATCACTACGAGTTCGAGGCCAGACTGAACTGCATAGTAAGACCCTTTCTCAGAAAACAGGGCCAGGGATTTAGCTCAGTGGCGGAAGCACCTGCCTGGCAGGCGCCGAGATTGTGAGTTTGATCCCCTTGTACCAAAAAAAAAAAAAAGTAGGACACACACACACACACACACACACACACACAACCAGGATTGAACCCTGCCTGGTCCTCTCACCTAGCAACAGCCCCAGCACTTATTTTTTTTGAGACTAGGTCTCGTTTTATTTTTTTAAGCAATACTTTCTTTGAAGTGCCTTATTATAACCTGCTTGTAAAATTCACTAGTAGCACCTCATGTTTATAAATCCTTGTTCTCTAGGGCATGGACAGCCTAAGGTACACATCACTACGTGCTCAAGGAATAGCGACAGTTAAACACACTGGTTCAGCCTTATAAATAGGATGCATAATTATGAATTTTAATACACAGTTCCTCATATTCTCTTGCAACTCCAAACTGAATTACTAAAATCAGTAAGCATCAGCCGGGCGCGGTGGTGCACACCTTTCATCCCAGCACTTGGGAGGCTGAGGTAGGAGGAGCGTTGTGAGTTCAAGGCCAGCTTGGGCTACACCTCGAGCACAAGGTCGGCCTGAGCTACATAGTATGACCCTGCCTCAAAAAACTTGGGCCAGTTTGGCTCAGTGGCTTAAGCGCCTCTCTGGCAGGCAGGAGGTTGTGAGTTTGATCCCTGGTGCTGCAAAAAAATAAAATAAGTAAACATCAACCACAGGAGCTATAAAGAACAATGCAGGGACCAATGGTGACAGAAGAAACGCTACATAGCAGATGAAAAAAACTGCACATTCTGATACTCCTACCATAAAAATAGTCTACATGTCTTCTCCTGGAGTCCTGGATGGCCTTAAGGATTTGACTGACAGAATACCAAGAGTCACCCAAGGCTAGATCCTAACAGCCTCCTTACCTCCAGGACCCAAGTTTGCATGGAACACACTCTGAACCCTGAGCTGCCATAAATCTGAACACTCTGGCATCTCCAGCCAGAGCCCACTCAGCCTGGGACTCTGCCTCACCGCCACATCCCCAGCTGTACCAGACCCACTCATCTGCAGAAACCCAGCTGAGGCCCTCTCACCATGCAGGACTCAGTCCAGCCACAGAGCCCTGCCCAAACTGGAGAGTTGTGAGCAAAGCAAAAGATGGATGGTCCCAGCCATTAAATTCTGATGTTAGTGTCTGACCGATAACTAAAATTATTTAATGCTTTCAAATCCCTGACAAAAGAAATTATCAATCCTCTCTCTCGAGTGGGGGTGGGTTGAAGGGACCTTGTCATCATAGATGCAGTTACAGAGAAGCAAGTCAGTTATCCAAACCCTACAATTAACAGACCTCAATCCAAAAGCTGTGGTCGAAACAGACTTTGATGATGTGATATTTAAATGAAACAGTATAAATGAAAAAACAGAGGAAAAAGGAAAACATTTGTACAGGATACCCTTACCTTTTTGATACCAGTTTTGTATAAAGCAGGATTACAGACTAAAGAAGATCAAAGGGTTAAATGATTCTGAGCTTTAACTTTCCTGGGAGGATCATGTACCCCAAACAACAGCTATGCCCTCCACTAAAAACCCCACAAAAATCACCCTGTAAACGCTCACAAAACACTCCACACAAGCTCAGTAGATCCTAAACCCTCAGGCTCTACCGGCTTTAGGAGAGGAACCTGTTTTAGATAATAACAGTCCACAAATCCACTAGGAACACTGAGACTTTTAAAACTGTAAAGTATTTCACTCAAATTCCAATCATAAGTCAATGGTGATTCAGCAATTAAAACTTGTGTGAATCTAATGTCCACCTATTTTAACGTGAAATTAGTATCCCTAGCTTAGCAACAGACAATAGACCTCTGAGAGCAGCCTTGGAAAATACATCACTCTAAGTTTATCTTCTGGGGACAGCGATTCAGCCTCACGCCGCTGATATTTACACAGTCATTTGGGATTCTTGCTCACACTTGTGAATCTCTTAAAGTTAAGGATTTAGCTTCTGATCTCTTTAAATCTTTAGCACTCAACACTAAACTTGTTCTGGACCCTAATAATAGTGCTGCTCAATTAGCCTAGCCAACAATTCTCAAACGTTTCGGTCATTGGACTCTGACACACTTAAAAATCACTTATCACCTCTCAAAGCTTTTGTAAAGTTGACTATCCTTATTGATGTTTACAGTATTAAACACTGAAACTGAGAAACGTTTTAAGTATTTATTCATTTTCAATATAACAATAAACCCAGTAGATGTTAGCATTTTATTAAAAATCTTTTTCAAAACAAAACTAGTGAAAGTGGCACTGTTGCACATTTTTTTCAAATCCCTTTCATGTCTCGCTCAATAGAAAGCAGCTGGATTGTCACATCTGCGTCTACATTTCAATTTGTTGTGGTATCACAGGTCGTGTTAGTTTCTAGAAAACTTCACTGAACACCCATGAAACAAAAGGAAAAAGGGAAGGAAGGAAGAACGGACAGACAGACCGACCCACATAGTACTAACACACGAACAGTTCTGGCCTAAGAGGAGCCCCCCCAAAAGAATGTGTAGGTCTTTTATTCCTCTCTTCACATACTCCTAAATGACCTCCCTTCAAACTGAAGCAAAAATAATCCTACAACTTATTTCCTAATTCTTTCTGGATATCTGCTCTTTCACTAAGCTTTCATAAATATATGTCAACAAGCTTTCTGGTAACTACTTTTGAGCATCCAGATAAAAAAATGATAGAACTAAACATACACAGCTGCTCTTTTCTCCCGGGTAACAAAGTAAATTAACTGTCTTGGGGAGAACACTTATAATGCCATTCATATACCAACTTAGGGGACTTAACCTAGATTATTGGAAACTAAATCCAACCAAAACTAACTTAAGATTATGATAATGGGGGGGGGCCCGGGGATTGAACCGAGGGAACCAGGCAAGCACTTGAGCAGATGAGTCAAATACCCGGCCTCTAGATAACGATAAATTTTTAAAACATGCGTGTACATTCCGTACAATAGAAATCCACAAAAAAACCTCACTTGCTCTTACGAAGTGGTACAAAACTAGGTTAAAAGCCAAGGGAATAACTGTGTTAAATTTAGAGCTTAAGTACATCCTGGAGTTGAATGAAAAACAATTTCCTGAGTACTATCATTAAACAAACAAAAGGTCCAAAACCACTTTAAAAACTTAAACATTACAGGAGCAAACAAAAAACCGGGCCAAAACCTTACGGATTAATAACTATTCATAAACGTAGTAACTAGAACAGGATGAGGAAAACTCCAGCGAAAATCTATCAGTTCTGACCGACGCAAGTCCCAAGCATGCTCCTAACTTGGCCGCCGAGATGTAGAACGCCGCCATTAACAGGCGGCATCCGCAGACGTCCCGCATCTGCTTTTCCCATTCTTTTCCTCAAGCACAGTCCCAGGCATCTCCGGCTTGCGACGCTGCTTTGCTACTCTTAACAGTTTCATTCTACTTTGTTTCTCGGTTACTCCGGGTGCTCTCCTACAACTGGAGAGTTGATGAACCAATCCTGAGTAAGGAACCACAAAGTAGAGAAAGAAGGGGACGGCGCCGCGTTCCCCAGGCCGGAACGGCGGCCGGGCCCGGGCTGCTCCCCGAGGCCAGTAGCGCGCGGCCGGCGCCGCCTCCCTGCACCCCGTGAAGCACCGCGAAGCGGGGTCCAGGCGCTCTGGCGGGCCACGGGCCTGCGGGCCGCGGCTCTGTCCCGTTACATAATCGGGCCTAGGCTCTGCTTCTGCGCGCTGTTCTTCGCGGGCAGGCGGACGGCTTCCCCGGGCCCTCCGAAGTGGCGGAAGCGGGGCTCGGCACCGGGCGACCCGGGAGAAAAACGGGGACCGCGTAAGGGCGGCCACCGCAAGCGGGGCGCTGGGCCGGGGTGACGCGGGGAAGGAAAGCCCGGAGGGCGGGAGGGCGCGCAGCGGCCGGGGTCCACGCCAAGTCGCTCCCGCCGCGCCGACCGCACCGCCCGGTCAGGCTCGGACCGCCGCCGCCGCCCCCTTCCCAGGCCGCACGCCCCTCCCCAGGCCTCCTTCCCGGCCCCGGCTGAGGGCAGGCGAGCAGCCGACCGCCACCCCGACCGCCTTCGCCGACGGCTGCCAGCCAGTACCTGATCAGACATAGTGGCGGTGGCTTCCCCGGGTCTCCGCACAGCAGCGGCCTCGGGGCGGCAGAACCTCGCACGCTCCGGCGTTTACAACCCCGTCTCCCTACCTCACAGCACAACACCGCGTCAGTAGTGACTTCCGCTACGCCTCGCGTCACTTCCGCCTTGCGCAGGAGGGCGATGCGCGGGTTGGACGGAGCGGGGCCGGCAGCCTGCGCATGCGCGGGTGGGACCCTCCGCCCGAACGCTGAAGCTGCTTGCTGGCCGCCTGGCCTCCTTTCGCCGCTTTGCGGGTTTCCCAAAAGCATCCACGATGCTTCTTTGTCTCCTCCCGCCTGGCTTAGCCCGCTCCGCCTGCGTTGGACGCTCGCCTTCCTTCCGCCGGAGCCAGCGTTTCGGTTACCCGCCCCCTGTTGCCTGCGACGTGGACGCGAACACAACAAAAAACGCGCCCCCGGCCGCGCCGGCGAAGGTTGAGGCTCGGAGCAGGGAGCAGCTAGCCAACCCTGAAATGGTGGATTTGGATTAAAAATGATCCAAGACGTTTTCAGATGCAGTGGGCCTACTGGCGCAATCACGGAAGATGAGGATCTAGACAAATGCAGTCGTTCAGAATGTAGAAATAAGTCAATAAACATGGCATTTACATTAACCAGAATGAGCCGGGCGTGGTGGCACACGCCTTTAATCCCAGCACTTGGGAGGCTGAGGTAGGCGGAGCGTTGTGAGTTCAAGGCCCACTTGGGCTACAGCGTGAGCACAAGGCCAGCCTGAGCTACATAGTGCGACCCTGCCTCAAAAAACTAGGGCTCGGGGTTTGTCTCTGTCAGTGGCTTTAAGCGCCTGTCTGGCAGGCGTGAGGCTGTGAGTTCAATCCCCAGTGCCGCAAAAAAAAAAAAAAAAAAAAAAAAAAAGATACATTAACCAGAATGCCAAGAAAATTACATCTTGAAAGAACAGTGTTGGGCCAGTGGCACAAGAGCCTGCGTGGCAAGGGCAAAGTCCTGAGTTCGATTCCTGATAACAACAACAGGAAAAAACCCAGTGTTTTTGCAATAATTAGTGTTGAGACGACTAGATGTCTACATGCAAAAGAATGAACTTCGGTTTCTACTGCGACGATACACAGAATTAGCCTAAAATGGATCAAAGTATGGGAGAATTAAAGGTATGGAATTTAGGAGAAGACACAAACAAATCTTCATGACTTGGATGAGATGATAGCTTCTTCGCTATTAAACCAAAAGGACAAGCAACCTATAAAAAACTGAAAAACTGGCCTGGTGTGGTGGCACTCCAGGCTGAGGCAGGAGAATCGCTGAGAATTCGAGGTCAGCCTGGGCTACAAAGTGAGCTCAAGACCAGCCTGAACTATATAATGAGAGCTTTTCTCAAAAAGCCCCCCCCCCCAAAAATGCACACAAATATTCATGGCAGCATTATTCATAATAACAAAAGAGGGGGAAACACTAAAACTGTTCACAAACTGATACATGAATAAACTATGGTATATCCATACCATGAAACATTAAGATGTAAAAAAGAGTGAAGGCCCCATGTGGTGATGCATGCCTGTAATCACAGCACTCAGAACTAAGGAAGGCCGAGTCTGGAGCATCCTCGTGAGTTCAAGACCATCATGCACTACATAGCAAGACCCTGTCTCTAAAACAGAAAAAAAACAAAAAATGGAACAAAGTGTTCATGCATGGTACAGTAAGAATGAACTTTGAAATCATGCTAAGTAGAAAAAGATAACTGCAAAGTACAATTCTAATAACATGATAATAATAAAGACAAAGTTGGACATGGTGGCGCACGCCTTTAATCTCAGCACTTGGGAGGCTGAGACAGGAGGATCGTTGTGAGTTCCAGATGAGCCTGGGCTACAAAGTGAATTCAAGGCCAGCCTGAACTGCATAGTAGGACCCCATCTCAAAAAATAGGGCCGGGGATTTAGCTCAGTGGCAAAAGTGCGTAAGTGCCTGCCTGGCAGGCCTGAGGTTGTGAGTTCAACCCCCTGTACCCCCCCAAAATAAATGGGGAAGGGACTCATGTAGCAAGTGGGCATGCTTAAAGAGCAGGGACTCTTCCTGTAGGGGTATGGGATGGTGACTCCTGGCTTCCCCAGGGTGATAGAGAACTACTTAGACTATCAATCCTTAGGATGTGGGTGTATTTGTTTGATCTTTTGTCTTGAGGTCTGGCCCACAGCAGGAGGTGTCCCTCTCTTCCAAGGTTGCCAGGTATCCGGTCTTCTGCACTAACTCCTTCGCCCTGTCTGACTGCCTATAATATTTCTAACTCAGCTGCCTGTAACAGTAGTACAGGAAAGTACTGGTAATATTGGGGTAGCCTTGTACATGCCACATAAGCAATCTATCAATGAGCCCTGGCATCTTTTAAATTTTTAATTAAAGGCCAGGCGTGTTGGTACATACCTGGAATTCCAGCACTTGGGAGCAGAGGCAGGAGGACTGCTTTGAGTTTGAGGCCAGCCTGGGCTACACAGTGAGTTCAAGGACAGTCTGAACTGCATAGGGAGACCCTGTCTCAAAAAACACAAAACAAAAAATAAAAATGTAAAGGGTTGAGTATATAGTTCGATCTGAAAGCCCTGGGTTTAATCCCCAGTACGGGGGGCAAGGCATAATAGGGCATGATAAACTTGCAGAGCAAGTGGGTGTGAGCAGTTAATAAGGGAGATCCAGAAAATGCACAGAAAAACAGTTCCCAAAGCCCTGCACTTGGAACCAATTCGAGAATGCTATCTTCAATTCTTTCTTTCTTTTTAGGTACTGGGGCATCAAACTCACAACCTCGAGCCTGCCAGGCAGGCACTTTAGGCCACCAAGCTAAATCCCCGGCCCTATTTTTTGAGATGGGGTCCCACTATGCAGCTCAGGCTGGCCTTGAACTCACTTTGTAGCCCAGGCTGGTCTGGAACTCACAACGACCCTCCTGCCGCAGCCTCCTGAGTACTGGGATTAAAAGTGTGCACCACCAAGCCTGCCTTTTTTTTTTTTTTTTTTTTTGGTACTGGGAATCTTGCTCAGGACCGTGTGCTTGCCAGGCAGGAATTTATGCCAGAGTTACATCCCCAACCCTATCTTCAATTCTTGAGAGGATGGCCTAGCTCTGACAGCAGCCTGAAGGGTGGAGAATACAAAAGACAGCCACCACTGAGCTCTGGGGCACCGTGCTCTTCTTACAGCTGAATGGACCAAAAATAGGCCAGGGTCTTGTGTAAGACAAGGAAAGGAGTAGCAGGTGTACACCTCCTGGGACGCAGCTACATATATTGAAGATCACAGGACAGTAGCAGCAGGAACAGGCAGAAAGGGAAAAGGCAAAAGGAGCAGGAAGAGAAACACAAACCGGGGAAGAGGAATCATCAATGAGCTTCCATACAATTCAGGCTTCCAGTGTTTTTTTTTTGCGGCACTGGGGATTGAACTCACAACCTCACACCTGCCAGGGCAGGCGCTTAAGGCACTGAGCCAAACTCCCAGCCCTGGTTTTTTGAGGCAGGGTCGCACTATGTAGCTCAGACCAGCCATGCGCTCGCGTTGTATCCCAAGACGGCCTCCCACTCACAACGCTCCTCCCACCTCAGCCTCACGAGTGCTGGGATTAAAGGCGTGCGCCACCTCGCCAGGCTTCAGGCTTCCTGTATTTAAAGGGCCAGATACCTGTGATGTGCGGGATTCTCACGGAGATGGGACACCGACACCCTTTCCAGGAAGTAGCTTTATCCCTACCAGCAGGGGCCCAGTGGATTCATACGCAAAGGCTGAGCGCCCAGCACACTGGGGTTGTTGGAGAAGTACACACGGATACCTGGGAACTAACTGAACTATGCCCACTTCCTTTACTCTAAGAAGGTCCACATTCCTTAAAGGTTGATATTCTTTTTTTTGTTTTTAGTTGAGACAGGGTCTGGTCATGTAGTCCAGGCTGGCTTCCAATTGCAGCGATCCTCCTGCCTCGGCCTCCTAGTGCTGGGATTGCAATGTTTGTGAGGTCTACATTCTTTAAGGGGGAGGTTCTGCACATTCTCCAGGGAGGGGCCTCCCACTGGGGTCACCTGACTCCAGGTGTCTCTCACAGGTGTGGGAGCCAGTGATCTGCGGCCTGGGCATCACAGCCTCGGACTGTGACCCTGGAGGATCGGCAGCGAGGCGCTGCGCCCAGACTGAAGCAGGGAAGACAAGGCTGCTCAGCCTCTTGCCACGGACGCGCCCCTCCTTCCCCCGGCTGCCCTCGCCCTGCAGCGTACATCTTTCCCCACTTTTAACTGGCCAATGTGGGGCATGTTTCTTCTCCGACCTGTAATAAACATAAAATCACTCCATCTTTTGCCCTTGCTTTGTCCAATTCTTTGTTCAGGACAAAAAAACAAAAAACAAAAAAACCTAGAGAGGCTCTCTAGGAGTCCCCGCCCCGAGAGCCTGGTACGGAGCAGGTAAGATGAGACATGTAGGCTTACCCTTGGGGAAAGCAGGCAGCACTGATTTTGTTCTACATTTTAGTTTTGCTTCTTGCTTCCTCCCTTCTCTAGTACACTTGAATTACTGCCTTAAACTAACTGCATGATAATGGTGGCTATTTAGTGAGCTGTTAAATCACATCAGTCCATAATGCCAGCTTTTTAGAGACAGTAACTGTGAGGTAGATTTTACTTCTATTTTTACACAGAAGCAAAGTGCCAGGGAAGTTAAATCATGTACCCAAGGACCCATGGATCTGTAAATAGGAAGAAGCAAAGCTGAGCTCTAAACTCCAAAAACCCGTGTTCTGGTGGTGTGTGAAGCTCACGGCAGGGGCTAGAGCTTGCGGGCAGAACACAGGCTCACTTCTGTCCTGCTGCAGTTGTGCCATGACAGTGTTTTCTGCACCAGTCATCAGCTCCTTGAAGGCAGGAATTAGGTCTTACATTTCTTTGAATGACTAGTACAAAACAGTGCCAGGCATGTAGTAGGGTTACAAAAGATCTATCCTTTAGTATCTTATCTTTGTGTAATATGAGTAAATCTTGTTTTTTAAAAAGACATCAAGCCGGGCATGGTGGCGCACGAGGTAGGCGGAGCGTTGTGAGTTCGTGGCCGGCTTGGGCTACAACGCGAGCACAAGGCCAGCCTGAGCTACATACTGCGACCCTGCCTCAAAAAACCAGGGCTGGGAGTTTGGCTCAGTGACTTAAGCGCCTGCCCCGGCAGGCGCAAGGTTGTGAGTTCAATCCCCGGTGCCGCAAAATAAATAAATAAAAATAAATAAAAAAGACATCATAACTCTCTGAAGGTAAAGGATCTTAAAGTTGGAGCAGAGGTGGAATCAAGGCTAGAGGACTGAAAGTCTATTCTGAACAATAACAGGATGTGATCCAGGGTCTGGACCTCAGCTTTACAAGTCCATAAGCTCAATTTTGACCATGCTCCCAGAGTTGACTAATTCATAGGAAATGATCCAAACTCACAAGAAACTGACAAATGAGTGCTACTGTATGCACAACCTAGGCGGTTCTTGGGGTGAAGGACCTCCAGAGAATGAGAAAATAAGAGATAAAAGCTGGGGTCAGGGGGAGCGCTTACTCTCCTAATGAGGGAGAGAAGGAACTGCTCAACCACCATAGCACCTTTATGTATACCCTCGCAAGAAGAGTGTCAATTTCAACACCCCCTTCACAGCAACTTGTTTGCCTGGGTGGCCTGGGCCCCTTGCCTTCTTGGTGCTGGAACAGCTTGTTTACATAGCTTGTTGCAGGCTCTCTGTTTTCAGGGCTGGTCTTGCTTTAGCCCCACACATGTGATCAATCTCCGGCTTCAATAGCTCCATACATATCCCTCTTTTTTGTTTTGCTGTAGCACAGGATGAGTGGTCAGTTGAAGCTGGAGGAGCTATGTTTGAAGAACTCTGTGGAAGACCGTTTCATTCTTGAACAGTTTTCATTTTAAATGCAGTCCAAGGATTTTAAGTCCCTGCATTCTACAACTGAAACCCTGTGCAGTCCATCAATCCATAACAGTAAACAGCTATCAATGTAGCTGGCAATTGTCAGAAGGTGTTACTGGTTTGAGGTTATTTTTATTTTTCTGGTACCAGAGATCAAACTCACGACCTTGTGCTTGCTTACCAGGCAAGCGCTTAAGCCACTGAGCTAAATCCCCAGCGCCATCCTCTATGACTACCATATTACTATATCGTTGTTTTATACATTTTGTGGTTATACTTTTCTGTTAGATGTTCAAGGCCAAGTTAAGGTGAGACCTGTATTAACTACAATCAGTTTTTGTTAACTATTAAGGTCAGGTAAGTCTCCTAAGGAATTGCCTTGGAACCATGCACAGCACATCTTAGTTCTTCTGTCAGTGTCAGCCATTCAGATGAGTCACAGCCATTGCTTGGCCAAGTTGCTTTCTGCGGAAGCCTGGGAGACCTTTGCTCCTGGTGACTCTCCTTAGGCACACCACATACCGATGATCACTTTCCTCTGTGGTCTCACAGTCTTCTTGGTCAGAAGACCAGGGATTCACCAAGTAAAGGATGACACAGCAGAGCTTCTTCTATGTCCTGGGTCCTCACTGACCCCTGAGGGCTAGGGCCAAAATATTGGTTATCCCCTTAGCCCATCTGTCTGTCTGTCTGTCTCTCTCTAATTTTTGGTCTCTAAACCTCAGTTGTTGAACAGCCGGAAGAAAAGAGTGATAACAATACAGTGTAGTAGAGGCAGTAAGCTTAACATTATTACCTTACCAGCCGGGCATGGTGGCACATGCCTTTAATCCCAGCACTCGGGAGGCTGAGGTAGGCGGAGCGTTGTGAGTTCGAGGCTGGCTTGGGATACAACGCGAGCACAGAGCTGGCCTGAGCTACATAGTGCGACCCTGCCTCAAAAAAAAAAAAAAAACCAGGGCTGGGAGTTTGGCTCGGTGCCTTAAGCGCCTGCCCTGGCAGGCGCGAGGTTGCGAGTTCAATCCCTGGTGCCACAAAAAAAACAAAAAAACAAAAAAACAAAAAAAAAACATTATTACCTTACCTAAATATCAAACACCTTAGAACATAAAAAGGAACTGTCATTTTCTACTATTCATGAATTTTGTGTGTGTGTGTGTGTGTGTGTCACCGGGGATCAAACTTACAGCCTCATGCCTGCCAGACAGATATTTAAGACGCTGAGCCAAATTCCTGGCCCTAGTTTTTTGAGGCAGGGTCGTGCTATGTAGCTCAGGTCAGCCTTGCACTTGTGTTGTAGCCCAAGCCAGTCTCAAACTCATAATGCTCCTCCTACCTCAGCCTCCCGAGTGCTGGGATTAAAGGCGTGCGCCACCACGCCCAGCTATCCATGAATTTTTTTACATTTGAATACCTCTAGAGTGTTAACAGCTACCTATGTTACACAGAAAATTAGAAATCAAAACTATATACATTATAGCATGACAACAACGATAAGATTTTGTGACACAGCTGAATTTCTATTTTGACATCAAATATCTCCTTAGTCAATCATCCCTATCTAACACATAAGAAGCTTTTACCTAACTTGTTGACCTTTAGTGGAATATACAGCTGTTACAGGTAGGATCCTGAGTCGTCCCCCACCCCCACCCGCCAAAGCCTCATGTAATCATGGATGGGGCTGAGCCTGTTGTTTGTGATTGGTTCGTTGTCTGGGGCTGGGAGTGGTGATGTGAGTGCTGCACCCACCCAGGGGTGAAGCTGAGATATAGTGTAAGGGTGGAAGGAAGGTGTGTCTCTCTCTCTTGCCAATTTGCCTTGCTGTTGTGGCTGCCATTAATGGCTGCCCTGCCACACCACCCTGTCTCGGAGCCAGCTGAATATGAACTGAAACCTCAATAAACCTTTCCTTCCCTAATTTTGGGTGTCAGGTACTTTGTCTCAGCAATGAGAGAAAAGTAACTAAGACAACATCTCCTAAGTTTTGGGGTTTTTTTGTTTTTGTTTTTGTTTTGTGGCACCGGGGATTGAACTCACAGCCTCATGCCTGCCAGATAGGCATTTAAGCCACTGAGCCTAACTCCCAGCCCTAGTTTTTTGAGGCAGGGTCGCACTAGATAGCTCAGGCCAGCCTTGCGCTCTCATTGTAGCTCAAGCCAGCCTCGAACTCACAACGCTCCTCCTTCCTCAACCTCCCGAGTGCTGGGATTAAAGACGTGCACTACCACGCCCGGCCATCTCCTAAGTTTTTGTTAAAGGTAGAGGTCTGAATCTGAAACAAAACTCTGTCACCATAAACAATCCCTGTTTTATATTCCGGGAGACCTGTACATCTGGAGATATGAGTACATCGTGAGATTAATAACAATCTGTCATAGCCATATGAAATCTTTATATACACATCTTTAAATCCAAAGTCTTACAGTTTGTTTTTGATGATGACCAATGTGAACATATTACAATAATATATATTTATAACTTTAGTTGAGGTATTTCCCATAAGGCTATGCATTGGGGTCTCTGATCAATGAACATGAGCTGGTTAAATGTTACCAGATGGCCACTTTCTTATTTATAATTGAATTCCTGTCCAATAATCTCTCCCCAACCTAAGGGATTTTGTTTAAACATCTTTAATAATTTTTAAGTGACTTATGAAAACTCCAATCACAATATTTAATGTATTATTTTTGAACAATGAGACTCTCAAGTTATGATAAACAACAATGTACATTAATTTATATAACCAATTTTAGCATCATTTTGACTAACTGGGAACCCAGGTGGAAACATGTTTTTTAAGTCTATGACCCAAATTAAACTTTGATTAAATGATTCAAAAATGCACAAGAAAGAAAAGAGAAAAAAATTATTGAGCTCAAATAAAAAAGGAACAGCTGTTCACAGAACAAACAAATAGACAAACATGGACAGAGGATCTGGACAGATTGGGACAGACAGGTAAACAAGCACACAGCTTGCTGGTGTCCTGAGAGATCTCTAAGTTCCCACAGGAGGGGGGGGCTATTTATATACTTATATCCCACCCCTTTGCTGAACTAGCTTGCTTGTTACACCCTGTGTTCTTGGGGCTGGAACACCTGCTCACCTCCAGCACCCCATGCCCGCAGGGCATTTCTTAGGCACTCCCTGTCCTTGAGTACTCCTGTACAGGCACGTGTGCTTTTGGCTCTGCATATGTGAGTGATCACTAGCTCAGTGACTCCCAATAACAGCTTAACAGACTGGCCAAACAGACAAACAGATACACAAGTTGACTGACAAACATCTTTTTTTCTTTCTTTTCTTGTCTTTTTGAGGAAAGGTCTCACTATGCAGTTCAGGCTGGCCTTGAGCTCACTTTGCAACCCAGGCTGGTCTTACTCACTGCCAGGCCGGGAGTTTAGCTCAGCGGCTTAAGTGCCTGCCTGGCAGGCACAAGGTTGTGAGTTCGATCCTGAGGGGGAAGGGGACTCACTGCCAGTTCTGGGATACAGGACTGACCCCCCACGCCCTGCAACTGACAAACATCTTACAAAATCACTCGTGCACTCAAATATATGTTAGTCAAATTGAGTTACACTAACTTTTTACAATTGTAGAATTTGTTATTATAAATAGACTAGTCAGATTTGTTGCAGATCAATTAGCAGAGATCTCTTACAAAAAGGATTTGGAAAGGACAAAATTCTATGTATAATTAACACATTTTTGTCCCCTGCCTGGGGGCCTGTGAGAAGTAGTGAGAGGAGCACAAAGCAACAGTTTTGCCTGTTAAATAATGCTTTAAAGTCTGTAGCTTTCCAGATAGATTTGTGGGTTAGTTTTTCCACCACCCTTGCTCTAAACCGTTTTCCCGTTTCCTCCCAAGTATGTAAATTTACAATTCCTTCTTCTGGAAACAAACCCAAGAAATTTAGCAAGCTGTGTAGTGTTAGTATATTGAAAACTAAAAATTGATATAAAAAAGCAAAAAGATCTAAATAAAGTTATATTGGTTGTGAATTTGAAGCAAGTACCCCTGAAGTAAACAAGTTTGAAAAACAACAGTTTGAGAATTTACATTATCAGATATCAAGACTTACTACAAAGCTCTAGTGAGACAGTAATAAGCTGAGTGTTGAATTTTTATGTTTTACAGGTTAGTTGTTATCCTACCTGTTATTTGAAATTGTCTTTGGTGAGAGCATTTTGTGAACAAAAATCAGCAAATCGCAAATCAGGACCACATTAGCCCCCTAACCACTAGGAGCCTGCCGTGCCGAGCAGGGCAGGCCATCTCAGGGAAGCTGAACCTTAGCAACTCTACTCTTTAGCAAGTCCCACTGGAAGTTTTTCTTCTGCAACAGGAAGCCCTTCCACATCAGTTTTGAATTTACATCAAGTGGCCCAATGATATCGAGGTCTATACTTTAGACAGGTAGTAGGTTCTGCTGAAGGTACAGATATGAACTGTGTTGCCCCCACAGGTGCAGCAGCCAACTTTTGGCAAAGTGCTCCCTCCCCCTGCAATGAAAACAAGTAGTTGTTTTTTCTCTTTCCTTTAGGCTGTGAACTGATGACCTGAGTGATTATAATTTGTCTTTGACTATTGAGGATTCAAAGATTAGTCACAGGGTAGAGATGCTGAAAACGCTCCACGCACCCCCTACTGGTCTGGCTTCTTTCAGCATCAATTGCAAGGGAGACAGAGAAGACAGAAGATGGCTCTACTCCCTTAGAGGTCAAATGTTTTTTTGTTTGTTTGTTTTTTGGTGATACCAGGGATTGAACTCACAACCTCGCGCCCGCCAAACAGGCCCTTAAGCCACTGAGCCAAACTCCTGGCCCCAGTTTTTTTGAGGCAGGGTCGCACTATCTAGTTCAGGCCAGCCTTGTGCTTGCATTGTAGCCCAAGTCTTGTAGCCCAAGCCAGCCTCGAACTCACAACGCTCCTCCTACTTCAGCCTGCCAAGTGCTGGGATTAAAGGCGTGTGCCACCACGCCCAGCTTTTTCAAGCTCAACTGAAACAGATCACATTGACTTTTATAGCACTCACAAGTAAAGCGCGGGAGACTTTGAGGTTCACACAAGCACTAATTTGACAGCAGGAAATCCTCAGAAAAGGCATAATTAGAGAGAGAAACAACAGTGGCACGAGAGAAAAATTATGCATATAGTTGCCTGAGCCAGACTGAGCAAGAACATGTGGTCAGAGGTTTGAATCTGTTTCTGTCCATCTTCCAACAGTTATTTTGATTGTCTCTGTTCCCTCCAAGCACCCATGGTCTCTGGAAATAAAAAAGGGGCCAACACCTTTGAAAGAACAAGACAGGAGACATAAAAGCCACTTCCCTACCAGCTCAAGATGGACGTGACCCCTGACTGTGGTGATGCAAAGAAAATGTGGGGAACCACTCAGGCTGCTGCCAAGCTCAGGGGCATCTAAGGACACCTGAGGACGTGATCCCACTTGTCTAGTGCAAGCATACAGTGGGATACAGTTACGCAACCAAGTCTTAGCACAGGTAAACACGCACTGTGTAAGAATGTGAATATGAGGTAACAACCTGTATAAGGATTCTATGATAAAGACGCAGGCGGCTCTCCCTCTCTGCTCTGCTCCATGCTGCCTGCTGTTGCTGCTGATGTCAGGCACACGTGTTCTTTAACCTTGGGTCCTCAGCCATGAAAATATCCTCTGTGAACCCCAAGTGGGCTAACAGGAGATAAGAGAGGCAATGTTGTGGGTAGTACTGGTACTCAGTTAAGTGGCTATAGTCAGGGAAGTGGAGAACTGGAGTATTAGCAGACACCAGATCAGGGGAATACAGAAATACAGGCATTAGGTCAATAATTGTATATATCCTCTGAGTAGTTTCTCAAGGAAACAATGAAGGGGATTGTGTGATCTTGGGTTACTCAACTTCTCTGAGAAGGAAAATAATGCGTACTCTCTCGTTGCAGGGACAAAATATCTGACAACCACAAGCTAAAGGAAGAAAGGTTCATTTTGGCTCACAGTATGTAGAGATTTCAGTCCAGCTGACTAAGGCAAGACAAAGGGGAATGGCACAGGAGAAACACAGTCCACGACAGGGACGGCAGAAAGCAGGAAGCTGCCTTCCAAGCCCATTGGTTGATGCCATTCACACCCAGAACAGGGCTTCACCCTTCAGTAATCCCATCATCCACAGCACACTAAATCAATCATTGGATTAATCCAATTATCAGGCCTATAATCCTATATCACACATCCATGACCCAGGTACCTCCCAAAAACCCCACCTATGAGCTCACGAGAGTTTAGGGGAACATCTAGATATAAACCTCAACTGTACTTTTCCTAGGTTTGTTGTATTGCACCACATAATGAACTTTGGAAACAAAGGCATCAGTTGCTACATCGATGTTAATTTATTAACCAAAAAAGGAGATCACTTACAGTCATTCCAGTACTGGGCCTACTATCCCGAGAACGGACCAGTCACATTACCACCTGTGTCCTTGCACTGTTTATATACTTTGCTTAGAATGCTCTTCTAGACACCTTCACAGCTAGATCCCTTATCTCCCTAAAATCATTTACTTTAACAACACCTTTTCATAAGTACTTTTGTGACGATCCTGGGATACCTTATTCCCTGTATTAATCCCCTTTCTTATTGCCCAGTGCCCACAATTTAACTCTGCTCACAATTTCCAGGGATTAAGTGCAGGACCTGCAGGCTCCAGGGCAGAACTATCATGATGGAAAGGTGTGGCACAGCAAAGATGCTTAGTTCCTGGCCGCTAGGAAGCAGAACAGAACTGTGCTGGAGAGGATGGGGCGAGGGACACAGCATCCAAAGTCATGGAGCTCCCACCCACATAATCCACAAATGTGCTTTGCCAATCCCCCCAGGTACTTTTTAAACCATCAAGGCGGCACAGTTAAGGTTAATCATCACATTCTACTACTTTGCTTTATTTTCGCTGTAGCATGTAATTGTTTTGTTTTGTTTTGGTACCAGGGATCAAACTCATGACCTCGTGCTTACCAGGCAAGTGCTTGAGCCGCTGACCTAAATCCCCGGCCCTGTAGCACATAGTTTTATCTAATAAAAACAGACCAGGTATTGTATTTTGCTTGTTTGTTTTCTGTTTCTCCACACTAGAACACAAATTCCTTGAACTATGGAGTTTTCAATTACTTTTTCACTGCTATGCCTTTAGTGGTTGTAAGAATGCCTGGCACAGAATAGACACTCAAGTATTATTTTAACAGATCGAAGAGATTTGCCAACCAGAGCATCCTTTTCCTGTTACTAGGCAAACGGGAGGCCTCTGAGCATATCTTTTATTAATCCTAACAGATTTCACAAAACCACCTGAAGCCTCTACTAGCCCTTTGAAATCATTTATTTATTTATTTACTTATTTATTTTTTGTGGCACTGGGGATCGAACTCACAGCCTCACATCTGCCAGACAGGTGCGTAAGCCACTGAGCCAAACTCCCAGCCCTGTTTTTTTTTTTTTTTTTGAGGCAGGGTCGCACTATGTAGCCTTGCACTCACGTTGTAGCCCAAGCTGGCCTCAAACTCACAATACTCCTCCTACCTCAGCCTCCCGAGTGCTGGGAATAAAGGCATGTGCCATCACACCCAGCTCCTTTGAAATAATTTAAACCTACCACTCATTTATTCCACTCACTGATTTATCCACTCACCGGTCATATCCCTGAATGTGCCAGACACTACAGATACTATCCTAGTCCTGGAGATTCAGTGGTGAATCTTCATGGGGCTGATATTCTAGCTGGGACGGGGCAGTCAGATGTACAAAGAGGACAGAAAAAGCGTATTTTTACCACTATCATTGCACCAAATTAGGTGTACTTTGGGTGGGGGGTTCTGGGCCTTGAACCTAGGGCTTAGGCAAGTTTATGAGCTATGTCCCCAACTCAGGCATATAATTATAAGCCTTTGTTATCTGTAGTCTCCCACATCTTCCTTATGCTTCTCTGGGTTCTCTTGATGTAGTACTTGGTTTAATGAAGTATTAGAACCCTCACTTTTCCCTTACAACAGGGAATTTCCAGTCAATCACTGTATCTGGCCAAGATCCAAATCCAAAATTGGAATCAACTCTGAAACAGTAGAGCGAGGTGATTATGTAAATAGCAGTGTGCAAGAACAAATGCTAGGAGATGCATTACAAAGAGTTTTTGTTTTTTGGGACAGGGTCCAGCCATGTAGTTCAAACTGGCCTTGAATCAGTGAGCCTCCTGCTTCAGCCTCAGAAGTGCTGGGATCACAGGAGTGTGCCACCATGCCTAGCTAAGAGATTTTTATTGAAGTGATTTTTTTTTTGTTTTTTTTTTTTGTGGCACCGGGGATCGAGCTCATAACCTCACGCCTGCCTGACAGACGCGTAAGCTGCTGAGCCAAACTCCCGGCCCTGGTTTTTTGAGGCAGGGTCGCACTGTGTAGCTCAGGCCGGCCTTGCGCTCGCGTTGTAGCCCAAGCCGGCCTCGAACTCACAACGCTCCGCCTACCTCAGCCTCCTGAGTGCTGGGATTAAAGGCGTGCGCCACCACGCCCGGCTGAAGTGATTTGTTTTTAAAAATGATACAAAATGTTAGATGTAAGGAAAAGAATTTTATTTCCCACAGATATTCATTAAAATCTTAAGAATTGCTTAATAATATCTTTTACTGATTTTATAGATATTTAAAACTTTAGGGTATAGTTTTTATTTTTATTTTATTTTATTTTATTTTTATTTTTATTTTTTTTGTGGCACCGGGGATCGAACTCATAGCCTCACGCCTGCCAGGGCAGGCGCTTAAGCCACTGAGCCAAACTCCCAGCCCTGGTTTTTTGAGGCAGGGTCGCACTATGTAGCTCAGGCCAGCCTTGCGCTGGCGTTGTAGCCCAAGCGGGCCTCGAACTCACAACGCTCCACCTACCTCAGCCTCCCAAGTGCTGGGATTAAAGGCGTGCGCCACCATGCCCGGCTTTTATTTTTATTTTTTATTTTTATTAGGCCATGTTTGCAGTACATAATGATTTTTTTTTTCTTGGTACCGGGGATCAAAGTCAGGACCTCTCACTTGCCAGGCAAGTGCTTGTGCCACTGAGCTAAACCCCTGGCTCTGCAGTACATAATGATTACCACCATTGTGGGTAGTTGATAAATGTACATATTCTTTTTATTTCCCCTTGAGATGGTATTTAATGACTAGCACAATATCATGCTCTATACGAATACAAGTACTATAAAACACAGATTCCATTCTCTAGCAGACTGCACTTTTGTTAAGAAGACTAGACAAAAAACGGCTGCGAAGTTGAGCACTACATACATGCCTGCAGTCCCAGCTACTTGGGAGGCTGAGGCAGAAGATTGCAAGTTCAATGGCAAGCCTGAGCAATTTAGCAAGATCCTGTCTCGAAATTTAAAAAATACGCTAAAAGTAATGGGAGTGTATCTTGATGGTAGAGTGGCTCCGAGTATGATCCCCTGCAACTAAAAAAATAAAAAAAAGTGAGCTGGGTGTGGGCATGCCTGTAATCCCAGGATTGGGGAGCGGAGGCAGGAGAATCACAAGTTTGAGGCTGCCTGGGCTCCAAAGTGAGTTAGAACCAAGTTTGAACTACATAGCAAGACTCTAAAGCAAAACAAAACAAAACACATGAAACTCAAACTGTGAAGATAAATACCATAAAGAGTTAGTGTTTCCGTCTCATCTGCTAACTTGCCCAGGTGTGACTGGAACTTGCAACACTCAGTCCGCCAGAATGCTGGGACCACAGGCGTGAGGCACCACAACTGGCTTCCCCTGTCCTGATTCCCCTCTCCCCAGTTCACCTTTTGTAGATTTAGCCCAGGATTCTCCCTCCTCTGGACCGCACACTGCGGACTGCTGGAGGGGTAAGGATCTGCGGAGGCTCCCAGTGGCGGCCAGGCTTGGGGCGGAGTCGCGTGTCTACACCGTGCGCGCGGTCAAGCACATTACACCCAAATATGATTTAAATTCACACGCTGGGGGCGTCTGAACAGAGGCAGCACAAGCCGGAGAGGCTCACGTGTATCCGGACGAAATCTGTGCCAGCGAGGAGGCCGCAGCGCTCGCCGACGACAGTGACCGACGACAGGGACCGTGGCGGTGACATTCCGAGGCGCTTCCTGGAAGACAAGGCTGGCAAACAGATGGTCTGACGGCACCAACATTTCCCAGTACAGACACGGAAGGGACACGGGAACAGCTCTCCATTTATCTCAAATATGCCACTCGTGGTCGGGGCAGGGTTTCAAACTAGCGCGCGAACTCTGCTCTGTGGAGCGGGAGCACGTTTTCAGCCCTAAAACCACTCGTGACATTTTCGTGAGCCGCCCCGCCCCTCCCATAAGGCGGGAACGTTGCGGAAGTAGCTGCTGGTTTCCGCCGGAAGTGACGTCGGTATCCCAGAATCCTTGGAGAAGGAGTAGCCCCCTTGCGTTCTGCACGTTGCTGGGATCCATACGGCTGCGCAGCGCGGTCTGATTCTTTGCGGGAAGTGTGTTCGCTAGACCGCTATCTGCGCAGACCTTAGCGGCCCTTTTGTGGCTGCAGAAGGGCCCTCTGTGTGGTGGTGTAGGAGCTTGTGGTGCGCCGCGCGGCGCCCGATCCGGCCTCACCATGTTGGTACTCTTTGAGACGTCTGTTGGCTACGCCATCTTTAAGGTAGGTGGGAGATGGTGCAGTTGGAAGGGGAGAAGTCGGGCATGGACAGGCGACGGCCGGGATGACTTCGGGAGAGGACGGCAATGTCTGGGTCGGGTGGTGCCTTTTAACTTGCCGGCTTCAGGAAGGCAGTGGAAGGCCGCAAGGCCCCCGTGTCGGTGAACACGTGGCCCGCCTTTTGGGGCCACAGGTCCTGCCTCGAAGAGTTCGGTCAGGGGGAAGAGACGGACAGGGGCCGTATTCGAGTTTTGCAGACTATGACAGAATTCGGATTTTGTTCTGTGTGTTTTGAGGAGTAATCGAAAACTATTAAGCAGAGGCGTGGCCTGATGTAATTTGTCACCCCCGCCCCCGAATTTAGGTCCTTCACACGAAACTACATCGCCAGATCTATTTTTTTTCTTTGTATTTTAATTTTGAGATAAGAACTTGCTGCTTTATCAACGCTGGTCTCGAACTCGTAATTCTCCTTTCTCAGCCTTCCAAAGTACTGGGATTACAGGCGTGCGCCACCACGCCAGTCTTGTCTTTTAATAAGGTTTTGTTTCGAGACTAGATTATAGAGAGACAGAAAAGGAAGCGAGGATATTTTTGCGGCAGTTTGGGCAAAATAGGATTGCTTAGATTAAGGTCAACCTGGCAAGAAATATTGCTGTTTTTTAAAAACTAAAACTGACAAATTGGCCTATGGGCTGATTGTTTTGATTTTAAGTAAGATTGTTCACTGTGAATTATTTGGGCTTTGTGAAATTTGCATTGTCTACTGGACCAGGCAATATAATTCTGTATTTCAAGTTTTGAAGTTGAGAGGAGAAATCTGGGTGGTAATAATCGGCTTTAGACTTAGTTGGTTTTAGCGGGGTTTGGCACAAGGTCTTGCTATGTAGTTCAGGCTGGCCTTGAAGTTGCAAAATCCTCCTGCCTCAGTCTCCCGAGTGCTAAGATTACCCGACTGTTTGGTATGTAGAAGGTCTGGGGTTCATTTACAAGCTTATCAGCAAGGAAATGGTAATACCACGAGACCATGGTACAGTTGGGATGTTGTTACAATTTTGGGATGAGGTAGTTTGAGTGCTTCCACCTGCCAAGCAGGAAGAGGTCTTGGAACATAGTGCGAAAAACACCATACTATAGGTTAATGTGTTGATGTAAGGTAAAAAGTGCTAGATAAAATATGTATGGTACATTGCTAATTTTCTGATTGGCTTTTACAGTTTTTATTGTTCAACATGCGTGACTTAAAATGATACAGTCAGACGCGAATACATAGAAATACTGTTTAGTTTATGATTCGCAATTAATGTTATTGATCCTTCCTGAAATAAGGTAGACATGCAAAATGTTCTGGGATTACATAGTACATTTTAAGGTGAGTAGTATAGTATGAATTATCTTAAAAAATAGAGTACAAGCTTCATAGCTCCCATAATCATTTATGTATGTATGTATGTATATATGTGGTACTGGGGATTGAACTCAGGGCCTTGTGCATGCTAGGCAAGGACTCTAGCACTGAGCTACAGCCCCAGCCCTCCCTTGATCTTTTAAAATGTTGGGACATTTGTTGAAAAGCATTGTGCTTTGAGAACTCATTGAGAAGTTGTTCAGCTTGATTTACAGCAGGGACTATGTCATACACAATACTACGTACATTTATGTATAGTGATTTTTTAAAAAATGCTTTAAAAGCTTACTGCTCATTAACAAGGTTACATCGGGCTGGGTTTAGCATAGTGGAGGCCCAGGGTTCAATCTCTTACAAATCCCTTCTCCAACACATACACAAACGTAAAGATATTATCTAAACAAACTGTGTATAGCTACTTGTAAAACATTAACAAAAAAATTCAGCTTGCATCCCATGGTGCTCATTGTAAGGTTAAAGACGACTTTCGGAGTCCTGTTCGTTCCAGGGCTCTTGACCTGTGCTGTCTAGCATGGTAACCACCAGCCACATACTGCTCTCGACACTCGAAACAAGGCCAACTGTGACTGGGGAGTTGATTGCTTTGGAGGTAGTACTGATAGTACTGAGGTAGCCTTGTGCATGCTAGGTAAGCAGTCTACCACTGAGCCTTGGCACTATTTAAATTTTTAGACCAGGTGTGGTTGTGCACGCCTGGAATCTCTGCACTCATGGTTACTTCCAGGAAGAGCACTGTGAATTCGAGGCCAACGTGGACTAACTACCAAGTAAGTTCACGGCCTGCCTGAACTGCGTAGTGAGACCTCGTCTCAAAGAGACAAACCAAAACAGGTTTTTGAAACAGGTCTTTGAAATAGGGTTTTGCTGTGCAGTTCAAACTTGCCTTGAACTCACAGCAATCCTCCAGGTAGTTTTTTGTATATTTGTGCTGTTTCCTGATCATAAATGTATTCCTGCCTGGCACAGAGAAGGATTCTCTGGGCATATCTCACACCGCGGGTGCTTTGTTTTTTTTTATTTTGAGAAATTTCAAATAAGGAGGGAGATTGATAGTGTACCCCTTGTATCCTGTCACTTCGCTTCAGCATTTTGTGTTAGGTGTCGCCTACCCTTGCTGAAGCATTTTGAATCAAGTCTAGACATTTCAGTTTATTTGTAAATATTTCAATGTATGTAACATCTGCACTAAAACTTCAATGGTAGCAATGGCTATACACTACTCCTTTAAAATGAAAACTCCATCTTAATCCAGAATGATAAAACTTAAAATGAATTTCGCATACAGTGGTTTTAATTTCTCTGTCTGAAAATGAATGGTTATAAATTTGAGGCAACCAAATGGTGGTGCACGCCTTTAATCCCAGCACTCAGGAGGCTGAGGTAGGAGGAATATTGTGAGTTCCAGGCCCGCTTGGGCTACAACGTGAGTGCAAGGCCGGCCTGAGCTACATAGTGCGACCCTGCCTCAAAAAACTAGGGCTGGGAGTTTGGCTCAGTGGCTTAAGGGCCTGTCTGGCAGGTGCAAGACTGTGAGTTCGATCTCCAGTGCCGCAAAGAAAGAATAATTAATAAATAAATAAATTTGAGGCAAAATGTAAAAGAAAATCTAGTGTCTTTTTGGTTTCAGTTGTCTTTATTAGTCATGTTCTCATCCAAATATTAGAAACATAATAGCAAAAGTTTTGTTTGCTGTAACCATTTTCTTTGCAGAACTTTGGGTGGTTTTTTGGTTTTTTTCTTTGTACAGGGATTGAACTCACAACCTCACGCCTACCAGGCTGGCACTTAAGCCACTGAGCTAAATCCGTGGCTCTATGTTTTCGTTTGTGTCTTTTTTTTTTTTTTTCCAGGTACCAGGGATCAAACGTACAACTTCCTGCCTGCCAAGCAGGCACTTAAGCCACTGAGCCGAACTCCCAGCCCTACTATTTTCAAGGCAGGGTCGCACTACTAGTTCAGGCTGGTCTCAAACTCACAACGATTCTCCTGCCTTGGCCTCACTAGTGTTGGGATTAAAGGCTTGCACCACCACGCCTGGCTAACTGGGTGGTCCTGAATCACCATGACTTTATTACATTTCCCTGTTATTTTAACTCCAGTTTAAGGATGATGGTATCTTTTCCAGTGCCAATTATGTTGCCCACATGTTTTTTTTGTTTTGTTTTGTTTTGGTTTTTTTTGTGGCACCAGGGATTGAACTCACAACCTCGCACCTGCCTGCCTGGGCAGGCGCTTAAACCACTGAGCCAAACTCCCAGCCCTGGTTTTTTGAGGCAGGGTTGCACGATGTCACTCAGGCCGGCCTTGCACTCATGTTGTAGCCCAAGCTGGCCTCAAACTCACAACACTCCAGCGGGGCGTGGTGGCGCACGTCTTTAATTTCAGCACTCTAGAGGCTGAGGTAGGAGGAGCGTTGTGAGTTGGAGGCCGGCTTGGGCTACAACGCAAGGGCAAGGCCTGCATGAGCTGCACAGTGCGACCCTGCCTCAAAAACCCAGGGCGGGGAGTTTGGCTCAGTGACTTAAGCGCCTGTCTGGCAGGCATGAGGTTATGAGTTCAAGCCCTGGTGCTGCAAAAAAAAAAACCACAACGCTCCTCCTGCCTCAGCCTCCCCAGTGCTGGGATTAAAGGCGTGCGCCACCACACCCAGCTCTGCCACATGTTATCTTGAAATACACATTTGTTTTGACTAAAAATTTTATGGATTTTACTAGTGAGTGTGTCCTCTTTAATATTGACAGTTGGTGAACTTCGAGTATGATTCCTAAGTTCTTTGATCTGTTTTCAAAAAATTGAGACTATTCTGTGGTCCTTTGTTGAAAAATAACATTCAGTATTTTCCTGCCGGCTGAGGGTGTGGCTCAGTGGTAGAGTACCTGCCACGCAGGCTTGAAGTCCCCAGTAGCCCTCCCCCCAGAAAAGAAAGAAAACAGGTGCAGTCTTCAAATTCATTTGAATGACTTGAATGCAGAAGCTTCAAGATGAACAGAATGGAACTACTCAGTGGCCTCCCCCTGGTTACTAGAGGCCGGTCTTGCGTGCCAGCTGGGCCCTGCACAGCGGTGGTGAGCCTGTGGTGCATGGCCTGTTGCCATCATTGAAATCTCTAAAGGGATCTCACCACTGCCTGTAGCGTGTATTTTACAGTTGTTTACCACTCTACTTTATAATTTTTCCACTTTGATTCATTTTGACCAGCTTTTCTAGTTCTGTAAATACATCAGGTTAGACTGGAATCAAATTTTAACAGTATAAGAAATCCTTAAAATGATCTTCCCATATTCATCTGAAAACTAAAAGGTTTGTACAGCTTGAAATAATGGGTTTCTTTTATTGTTTTTTTTAAAAACTAGTAAGAATTCATGTGTAAATGCTCTGATATTAATAAAAAGTATATCAGATGTGTTTCATAAAATTATATGATTATCTGTTTTATGTTTGTTTGTTTGTTTTTGTTTTTCTTTTGTTTTGTACCGAGAGTCAAACAACCTTGGCAGGTGCTTTTGCCACTGAGGTATATCCCTGGCCCTTATCTGCTTATTTTATTACACAATTTTAAAAAATTTGGGGGGGGGTCTTGAGACAGGGTCTCACTATACAGTTCAGACTAGCCTTGAGCTCACCTTGTAGCCCAAGCTGGTCTCGAACTTGCAATGATCCCAAGTACTGGGATTATAGGTGTGCACCACCACGCCTGGCTTTCATAAAATTTAACACGCCATTGTTCTATAGTATTTGTTAGATTAACCTTCATAAACTGTAAAGCATCTCAATTTCAGGGGTGTTAAATATAGAGGGAAGATGGGTTTTAGAATTTATCTACTACCCAGTCCTGTACTTAAGAATATGGCTTACATACAGTGTTGGTGAAAGTGTAATGAAACTTTTTTTTTTTGGCACCGAGGATTGAACTCACAACACACGCCTGTCAGACAGGCGCTTAAGTCACTGAGCCAAACTGCCGGCCCTGGTTTTTTGAGGCACTATGTGTAGATAGAAAAATATGTTCTCTGGAGCATTGAAAAGGAAAAATTAGAAATGGTTTAATATCCATAAGGGCAAAAATGATGGTACATGGTAAGTGTATCATGTCATTCCTAAAAGTATGCGTCAAGATTCTCAAAGGCCCAACGCGAACTGCTCATTTGATCCAAAGTTTCCGCTGGGGAACAGAGTAAGTTCATTATTTCAGCGGGACATATGGCTTTCTTTTGTGTGTGTGTGTGGCACCAGGGATCGAACTCACAACCTCACACCTGCCAGGCAGGCACTTAAGCTGCTGAGCCAAACTCCCAGCCCTAGTTTTGTGTTTTGTTTTTTTTTTTTCCCCCCGGCACTGGGGCTTGAACTCATAACCTTGCGCCTGCCAGACAGGCACTTAAGTCACTGAACCAAACTCCCAGCCCTGGGTTTTTGAGGCAGGGTCGCACTATGCAGCTCATGCAGGCCTTGCGCTCGCGTTGTAGCCCAAGCCGGCCTCCAACTCATAACACTCCTCCTACCTCAGCCTCCCGAGTGCCCCACCCAGCCCTAGTTTTTTGAGACCGGGTCACACTATGTAGTTCAGGCCGGCCTTGCATTCGCCTTGTAGCCCAAGCTGACCTCAAACTCACAACACTTCGCCTATCTCAGCCTCCTGAGTGCTGGGATTAAAGGCCTGCGCCAGCACGCCCAGCTGACACATGGCTTTCAAGAGTCTTTATTTAGTATGTGTGGTACCTGGAAAATGTAACTATGTATGCCTGAGCTGAGCAATTTGAAGAAAACTATTTAAATGTTTTATTTTAGGTTCTAAATGAGAAGAAACTTCAAGAGGTTGATAGTTTGTGGAAAGAATTTGAAACTCCAGAGAAAGCGAATAAAATGTAAGTAATCTTAAAACTTCAACTGATTTTTCTTAGTTGTGCATTAGAGTGGACAGCACCTTAGAATTAATATTTTATATTTGTTTAGAAGCAGAATTGAGAATTGAGTATACGTTTCTATCAAAGGTAATAACTGTAAGCCCGGAGGCCCAGGTGGGAGGATCACTATGTGTTCCCAGCCACCCTGGGCTACACGGTGAGACCCTGTCTCAAAAAATTAAAGTAATAATAATGGTAGTATAAAACATATACTACGGCCGGGCGTGGTGGTACATGCCTGTAATCCCATCATTTGGGAGGCTGAGGCAGGATTGTGAGTTTGAGACCAGCCTGGACTACAAAGTGAGCTCAAGGCCAGCCTAAACTGCATGATGAGACCCTGTCTCAAAAAGACCCCCCCCAAAAAAAAATTTTGTGTGTGTGTGTATATATATATATGTGCATGTATGTATGTATGTATGTATGTATACTACTAAATAATTTAACTTTTAGTTCTCTGCTAATATTAAATTGTGTGGTTTATTTCATAGTATATTTGCTGTTTATGATGTCCAGTTCTCAGCTTCCTCTGGTATGGTAAGATATCCTAGAAAGGCATGCTTGAGTTCAAGATTTCTTTTTTTGTTTGTTTTTGTTTTTATTTTTGCTTTTGTTTTTTGGTACCGGGAATCAAACTCACAACCTCGCGCCTGCCAGGCAGGTGCTTACACTACTGGGCTAAATCCCCGGCCCTGTTTTTTGAGAGAGAGTCTCACTATGCAGTTCAGGCTGGCCTTGAGCTCACTTTGTAGCCCAGGCTGGTCTCGAACTCATAATGATCATCCTGCCTCAGCCTCCCAAGTGCTGGGATTACAGGCACAAGATTTCTCGATAACAATGTAAATAAAGTATAAATGTGATATCCAATTGAATATATTATGTTACTTTTATCTTTTTTAACACCAGGGATCAACTCAGGACCTTGTGCTTGCCAGGCAGTCACTGTTCTGCCAAGCACATCTCCAGCCCTTAGTTTTCCTTTTTAAAGGGGTATATATGCTCTGCTTGGTTAATCTGATTCATTGTTGTCAATGATGTATTCCTGTTGGAACTGAATCTAAATGATATAACTCAAGTATTCGTCACTACCACTGAGACAACAATGAATTAACTTTATGTACTTTGTATTTGCTTTGCTTTGTTTTGTTTTGTTTTGCGGCACTGGGGATTGAACTCACAGCCTCACGCCTGCCAGACAGGCGCTTAAGCCACTGAGCCAAACTCCCAGCCCTAGTTTTTTGAGGCAGGGTCGCACTATGTAGCTCAGGCCGGCCTTGCACTCACGTTGTAGCCCAAGCTGGCCTTGAACTCACAACGCTCTGCCTCCCTCAGCCTCCCGAGGGCTGGGATTAAAGGCATGCGCCACCTCGCCCGGCTTGCTTTGTTTTTTGAGACAGGGTCTAACTGTATAGTGTAGGCTGGTTTTGAACTCATTATGTAGCTCAGGCTGGTCTCAAACTTGTGGTGATCCTTCTGCTTCAGTCTCTCAAGTGTAGGCATCACAGGTGTGTGTCACAATACCAGGCCTCATTTCTTTCTATATAAAATGTTACCCTGCTCATAAATTTTTTAGTGGCATTTGTACTGAATGGACAAACATCATGAGATTATTTTTTCCTTCAGTAAATTCACACTGTAGTGAAAGTCATGTCCAGCTGTAAGTAGCAGGGGTTTCTGTTGAAGCTTCATGCATTGCTGTCCTAAGCGTCCTTGAAAGCCTACAGCTTTCTTCAGTAGGCCAGCGTCTAGAAAACTGGTCACAGCATGAGAAATACCTCGCGTTGCGTTCAGTGCCCAGGGACAGGCAGGTTTCTTTTTTGGTGTGCGCCTTGGAAACCTCCAGTGCTGCTTTCTCAGCGTGTAGCTTCTGCAGAATCACTGTGCCCCTGTAACGTGTGTCTTCTCTCTTAATTCTAGAGTAAAGCTCAAACATTTTGAGAAATTTCAGGATACAGCAGAGGCGTTAGCAGGTAAAGTCAGAAACTAGAAGCTTGCTTTTTTTTTTTTTTTTTTTTTTTAATCTTCTGGGGTTTAATCTTTCTTATTGAAACAGTTATTTGCTTCAGTTGCCTGAGTTAACCTTATTCAATGTTGTCAATGATGCATCCTTAATGGAACTGAATTTAAGTGATCTAACTCGAATTCGTCACTACCACTGAGACAACGTTGAGTTAGCTTTTGTCACCATAGGGCTGGTTGCCCCCGTGTGAGGAGAGGTGGGACGTGGTTAACTTGACCTCCCTGTGGAAACCAGCAGCGTAGCGCTGAAGCAGCTCAGTGAGAGCTGCTCTGCAAGGGACCAAGGTAATGTGGTCAGGCACGCAGCGTTCTCATTCAGCCCTAGGTTAAAGTGGAGAAGAGCCAGAACTTAGGGTGGAAAAATACTAGCAAATCTATCCAGGGGCACATTTTTAACTCAGAAAGCATATCAATATTATTCAGAATTGTAGAGACAATTATTTTGTGCATGTACAAACTATAGAGTGGTGTGAGAGTTTTGTTTATATAAAGGTGTTTGGATTTTAAAATTTTAGAAGAGTAGATGACTTTTGTATCCTTTAACTAGACATCATGTGGGACAATAGACATGAAGTGATATTTATTAACTATGAGCAACTTCAGTAAATATTGCAGGTCTGATTTTTTGCTTTTTACTAAGTGTAGTAGCCAAAACAGGAAGGCAGGATGTAGTTTCTTAAATTGTTATTGCAAATCAGCCAGCTACTTGGTGGCATAACTTGTAAACGAAGAACTGTAAGGAACATTATGGCTGACAGTTGACAGTTGGGTAACAGATTGACAGATGCAAATAATTCTGTTATAGCCGGGCGTGGTGGCGTACGCCTTTAATCCCAGCACTCGGGAGGCTGAGGTAGGAGGAGTCTTGTGAGTTCAAGACCGGCTTGGGCTACAACACGAGCGCAAGGCCGGCCTGAGCTACACAGTGCAACCCTGCCTTGAAAAACCAGGGCCAGGAGTTTGGCTCAGTGACTTAAGCGCCTGTCTGGCAGGTACGAGGTTGTGAGTTCAATTCCCGGTGCCGCAAAAAAAAATAAATAATATAATTCTGTTATTCAACCACGGGTGATTTATGGAATTCTCAGAGTGAAAATTGGGAATCCAAACAATATTCTAGAATATTAATAGAGCCAATTTCTAAATCAAAATACTAGTAATTAGCACATCCTCAGCCATACAGTACAAATACCTTACTGTTCCTCTGGAGAACTGTTTAAAAGGCCTGTTTGCTAGCACGGTCCTTCTGGGTGGAGTTGCAGCGGGGTACCAAGGAGCCGGTGTTAGCTCTTCTGCAACTCTAGGGGGCCCTGCTCACATGTCCTGCTGTGTCCCACCTGCCCGCCCACCTGCGAATGGTGAGTGGGCAGGTCCTGCAGTTCTTATCCCGGCTGGCAGTTTTTGTTGTCATTGTTTTGGTTTTGGTTTTGGTTTTTTGAGACAGGGTCTGCTATATCTGCGTTCTTTTTTCATATCCCTCTTTAGTCTGAGACGTTTCTCACCAGTTCTGTGAAATGTATTGAAAGGATGAGCCCAATCTTTGCCCAAACACAAAGCAAGTTTTGACCATTAATAACCAGTGAATTGGTCATGGTGATGCTCCAGTTCATGCTCATGACTTCCCAGTTACTTAGTGCTTGAAACAATCCTGAGGTAAATATTTCCTCTAGTACACGTGGTGAAATTTGAGACAAGAGCTGTTTTTGCTTTGACTTATTCTAAGTGGAGAAGATGCTGGGTAGGTGAGAGTGAAAGTCACGTCTCATGCTGGGGTGGTCCTCCGTGGTAGAGCGCGTGCCTCGCCGTGCAGGGCTCCAGGGTCAGGGCCGGGGCCGCCAGAGGTGAGGAGTAAAGCGTTGTGTCTCCCCATCCAGCCTCTCTGGAAAGCAGACTGTGCTCTAAGCTGTCAGAGGTTTAGATTCTAACCCAGCCTCTGGCCATGGGGTTTAGAATCAGTACTTTGGGGAAATGTATGAGCGTCATGAGCTCTGTCAAGAGTCCAGCCGGGCAGGCAAGGTGAGGTGAGGCGAGGCGAGGTGAGGCGAGGTGAAGTGGTGCCCCCGCTGATCCCAGCACACAGGACGCTGAGGCCAGCCTGGGCTGCACAGTGCACTCAGCGTGAGCCTGAACTTCCACAGCAAGACCCTGGCTCAAGAGCCGAAAAGGGATTCAGGTGTCAAAACCTTATGGTGCCTGTTGCTATTTATTTTTACCACAGAGATGAACAGCACCTTCTTGAGTAGAGAAGTTTCCTGAGAATTCCCTCTGGTGAGTGGAAGGCAGTTTTGAAATGACAGGACCAAAACTGAATGGCTGTAAATGTGCCAGCATACATTTTTAAATCTCATAACTTACTTTGTGTTTGTTTTTTGAGACAGAGTCTTGCTATGCAGTTAAGGCTGGCCTTGAACTCACTTATGTAGCACAGGCTGGCCACAAACCTATGGCAATTCTCCTGCCTCAGCCTCCCACGTGCTGGGATTGGTGTGCGCCACCTTGCTGGGCTCAAAAACTCCTTAACTTTATTTTGTGCTTATTTATTGGAGGTTTTTTTGTTTTGTTTGAGACAGGATCTAGCTAGGTAATTCAAGCCAACACTGAAGTCACTTTGTAGCCCAGGGTGGTCTTGTGGCAGTCCTCCTGCCTCAGACTTCCAAGTACTGGGATAGCAGGTGTGCGCTGCCACACCTGCCAGAATCTCATAACTTCAGAGGCTGGTGGAGTGTCACACCAAGATTCCGTATTAGTCCCAGAAGAGAAGTTCATATGTGCTATTTCCATGGAGAGGTTTGTGTTTTTTTGTTTTTTGGGTTTTTTTTTGTTTTTTTTGGTACCAGGGATGGAACTTGTGACCTTGTGCCTGCCAGGCAGGAGTTTGTGCCACTGAACTAAACCCCCAGCCCTACAGTAAACTTTTTGATAAAGGGAAATGCATTTTTGTAAATGTTAGGTCTAGAGTAGGTTTTTTTCGCTAAGAAATAAGGCATAATTCTAGGTTAAAATTTAAAGCAGGTTGTACATGACATTAAGAACCAGGGCTGTGCATGGTGGTGCATGCCTGTAATCCCAGTACTCAGGAGGCTGAGGCAAGGAGGGTCACTGTGAATTTGAGACCAGCCTAGGCTACGTAATCCAGTTTAAGGCCAGCCTGAAGGACATAGCAAGACCCTGTCTCAAAAATAAAATAAGATAAAATAAAATGAAATAATAAAAGAACCAGGTCCAGTAAGTTTAATCTGAGATATTTTTTAATTATTAAGGTTTAAATTAATTAGTGGTTTGCTGTAGATCAAACCTAGAAGTTTGCCCGTGCTAAGCAAATACTCCACACCTAAGCTAAGTCTCCAGCTCAAAGATTTTCAAACTTACATTTATTAGAAAGGTGCATCATAAGGAATTAGTGCACAAAATGCTTGAGGTTAGAACCAATGAAAATAACGTGTGAGCTGGCATATTAGAGTGTAAATATACTGCAAGAGCCCTGTGAGAGCTAGCTACTTTTTGTTCTGCCCCTTAATCTTCGCCGATAACAGATGGAATGGATGTGTATCCAAATGCACAGAGATGGGATTGGGAGGGAAGGGCAAGTATCCGACTAATAAAGCAACTGCTTGACCTTAGAAGCAGGGTTAGCAGGACATGGTGGCGCACGCCTTTAATCCCAGCACTTGGGAGGCTGAGGTAGGAGGAGCATTGTGAGTTCGAGGCTGGCTTGGGCTACAACACGAGCGCAAGGCCGTCCTGAACTATATAGTGCGACCCTGCCCTGAAAAAACTAAGGCTGGGGGTTTGGCTCAGTGGCTTAAGCGCCTGCCTGACAGGTGCAAGGTTGTGAGTTTAATTCCTGGTACCACAAGAAAGAAAGAGAGAGAGAGAGAGAAGGGAAGGGAGGAAGAGAGGGAAGGAAGAAAACAAAGAAAGAAAAGGGAAGGAAAATAAGGGTTCCTTCCCATGAGGCACACCTTTTTTTTGATTAGTACATATTTGTAGCATACAGCCTACTGACATCCTTCCAACCTCTGACAAATGTCATATGAGATGTTAGTTCATGTGGATCTTGAAGATGGAAGTGTACATCTAAGGGATGGTGAGTTAGTAGCAAAGCACCAGATGTTCAGCTTGCCCAAAGTGAAGGTAGTCTCAGAATAGTTTGCCCTCAGAAGTGAGGTTTACAAGTAGAGGCCTGGTGCACCTGCTTTGGGAATTAGTGAAAGTAGGTCTCTCTGCTCAAATTTTTCTTACATTTTGGCAGAGTCTTCAGAATGAACGCACTCCTTTTTTATCTGTTTTGACGTGCTTTTAGGGGTGTTTTGCAGTCTAGGACATCAGGATAATCTACTGAAATGAGAGGAGAGAATCTCTTCCCCAGAAAGGTTGCTATTGTATAATTCTGTCCCTGAGTTCATGGGGTTTCCGTAGTGCAGAGAAAGGAACACTGGACCTCATGTAGCAGCTCCTGGCTCTGGGGCAGAAATGATGGGGTGGGAGATCACATGTGACTCTGAAATATGTAAGAAAAATAATTACTTCAGTCATTTAGTTTCAGAAGTAACATTTAAATTTAGGCCTTTTGAAAGGATGTATTTGCTTAAGACAAGCTTCACGATTGAAAATCTAAGCTAACTTTTTTCCTGGAAAGCATTCACAGCTCTGATGGAGGGCAAAATCAATAAGCAGCTGAAGAAAGTTCTGAAGAAAATAGTAAAAGAAGCCCATGAACCTCTCGCTGTAGCTGATGCTAAACTAGGAGGAGTCATAAAGGTAAGGTCACACACTGAGTGTTGATAGCACGGAGGTAGAGTGTGGTTGGCAAGCACAAGGCCCAGCATTTGTTCCCAGTGCTATCAAAATGAATGAATGGGTAGGTGAGTGAATGAATGAAAAGTCATTTTCTTTCGTGCTCGGTAGGCAGATCTCACATACAGCATACTAATTACAAAGCCTTTGTCAGTCAAGAAACAGAAAAGGAACAAATGAAACATACCTGCAGTCCTGTGCAGCAGGTTCATCATGAGACTCATACTTCATCTTCTTTCTCTAGTTTGCATAGTCATCAGTTTCCACCCAGATTAGCAGAACCAAGCATCTAAGTAGTTTTACTCATTGCAGAAAATAGAAGTGAATAATATAAGTGATAAAAATTAGCTTCAGCTCTGCTGCTGGCTGGTTGTGGTGGTGTATGCCTGTAGTCACAGCACTCAGGAGGTGGAGGCAGAGGATTCCCATGAGGCCTGCCTGGGCTATGTAGTGGGTTGAAGGCCAGCCTGAACTGCACAGTGAGACCCTGTGTCCAAAGACCCTGGCCGGGGATGTAGCGCAGCTGCACAACACTTGTCTGGAGTTGAGTTCAAGCCACAGTACCAAAAAAAACCTGCTACTAATACATATGTTGCCAGGCATGGTGGTGCACGCCTTTAATCCCAGCACTCAGGAGGCTGAGGTAGGTGGGGCGTTGTGAGTTCGAAGCTGGCTTGGGCTACAACGCTAGCGCAAGGCTGGCCTGAGCTACATGGTGCAACCCTGTCTCAAAAAACTAGGGCTGGGAGTTTGGCTCATTGGCTTAAGCGCCTGTCTGGTAGGCATGAGGCTGCGAGTTTGATCCCAGGTGCCAAAAAAAAAATGTTATGTTAATGTGCTGTATTTACCCTTTTGGTTAGGCTCAAATTTTTGTTTCAACAGAAATAGGGTCATGACATTTTTTAAAGCATACTTATTAGCAGTATTTCAGAGGGCATGTATTTGCTAGAGATGAAACAAGGTGAGAGTAGAAAGACTGAAAAACCTGAATTCAAAAAGCCAGAGTAGTCTAAGAATACTTACTGTAAGCATGATATTCAGCAGTTGATTATTTCAGTGACAGTTAATCGTGATTATAAACGTCTAGTGAAGGTAAAGGTTGTGTTGTGGGTGTCTTCAGGAAAGAATCATGAGAAATGACAGTAATGTGCTAAAGTGATTCAATTAAATGATTTTAGTTAATTAATCAGGGTTGTTAATTTAAGAAGTTCATTTACAGCTGGGTGTGGTGGCACATAAAATCCCAGCACTTGGGAGGATGAGACAGGAGGATCACCGTAAGTTTGAGGCTAGCCTGTGCTATGTAGCAAGAGTTTGTCTCAAAAGAAAAAAAAGAAAAGAAAAAATTCATTTATATAAATTATTTATAATATTGTCAGTCTCTATATTCTTTGACGTGACCAGGAGCCTTCTTCATGTTTTTCTGTTAAAAACTAGATTTTAGGGCTGGGGATATAGCTCAGTGGCACAGTGCCTGCCTGGCAAGCTGTGCAAGGTCCTGAGTTCAAGTCTCAGTACCCAAAAAACCCCTAAATTTTAGCACATTAGGGAGTAAGCTACACTGTCATTAGCCTAACACCGAAATTACATTTCCAAGTTCTGCATATAGACATTAAGCTCAAGAAAATGAATGCCCATAGACCAAAAAGACTCACAGGGGAGTATGGGGCTGAATTGGCGGGATTATGGGTTCCTTAATTTGTTCTTTTTAGTTTCCCTATTCGCAAAATTTTACTGAATATCGTCTGTGTAATATATTAAATATGTTGTTCTTTAACACGGTACAATATGTTCCACTCTTGCATGCCTGTTGCCTGACAGAAACTAGAACTGTAGAGCTGTCTGCGGGAGTAGGGAATGCTACATGGTGGAAAAGTGCGAGAAAAATCACTACCCTATTTGCAGGTTAATAAAGATTTTCTTTTCTTTTTTGTTACCGGGGATGGAACTCACAACCTCATGCCTGCCAGGGAAGCACTTAGGCCACTAAGCTAAATCCCTGGCCCTATTTTGAGACAGGGTCTCACTGTGTAGTTCAGGCTGGCTTTAAACTCACTTTGTAGCCCAGGCTGATCTCAAACTCACAACGATCCTCCTGTGTCAGCCTTCCAAGTGCTGGGATTAAAGGCATGCACCACCACGCCCGGCATGAAGATTTAACTTTGTAAATACTCATGTGTTTACACTTAGACATTAATGTTACATATATATTGGAAAATATTTTTAAGGGAGGGCTTACGCTTGGAACTTTGCCTTCTCATTCAGTAGTAAAATCTTGTAAGTATATTCCTTTTAACTTTTTTTTTTTAACAGTAGGAAAATTTATTGGGGAATAAAAATGGGTACTAGGAGCTGGGCGTGGTGGCGCACGCCTTTAATTCCAGCACTCGGGAGGCTGAGGTAGGAGGAGCGTTGTGAGTTCTAGGCCAGCTTGGGCTACAATGCGAGCGCAAGGCCGGCCTGAGCTACATAGTGCGACCCTGCCTCAAAAAAACCAGGGCTGGGGAGTTTGGCTCAGCGGCTTAAGTGCCTACCCTGGCAAGCGCAAGGTTGTGAGTTCAATCCCCAGTGCCGCAAAAAAAAAAAAAAATGAGTACTAGGAATAGCTCTTGAGAGCCACGAGGGTCCTGAGTTGATTGTCCTCCTGTTAACTTTTTAAAGGAATAAAGGAAATACCAAAGAAATAAAAGGAAATCACTAAAGAGGAACAAAACTACTAAGTCAAATTGTGTTCATAAATTGCAACTTTTGATTCATATAGCAAGCTGTTTTCCAGAAAGTTTGCTGGGTTTGAGTTCACTTGAATGTTCTTCCATAAACATACCAAAACTTAAACTTTGTCAGACTGAGGAATGCATGTACATAAATCAGTACTGTTTTAACATAAGAAATCATTTGAGGCCAGGGATTTAACTCCTTGGTGTAAGCACCTATCTGGCAGGTGCGAGGTTGTGAGTTCAATCTCTGGTACCAAAAAAAATTTTTTTACATCTATTTTGGTACCGGTGATCGAACTCACAACCTTATACCTGCCAGACAGGCGCCTGTGCCCCTGAGCTAAATCCCCAGCCCTCAAGCATAACTTTTTTATTTGAAACAAAATATACTTTTTGCAGGAGAAGCTGAATCTCAGCTGTATCCACAGTCCTGTTGTCAATGAGCTTATGAGGGGAATCCGGTCACAGATGGATGGATTGATCCCCGGGGTTGAACCTCGGGAGATGGCAGCCATGTGTCTGGGCTTGGCCCACAGGTAGGAATTACTGGAAAAGAGCTTATTTATATTCAGTAAGCACTGTTCTGAAAATGTTAAAAATACTAATGTAGTACCAGTTCAATTATGTAAATACCAGATGACCAAAACTTGCCTGTTTTTGTCATTTTTTATAAGATAATACGACAGGAAATATAAAAAGTTTTATCAGATTTATTCAGCACAAGAACTGACTGGTTAAAATGGCACCTGATAGTCACTACATAAACCACACACAGCCCAGGTGCTGCTCAGGGTGAACTGCTAAGTGGTTAACTTAATCTTCATAACAACCTTAGGAGAAAGGTGTTGGCCTTAGCTCCTGGAGGAAACTGATGCCCGGGATCAGGATAACTGTAGGTGATAAGGGTGGGATTTATACGCCCACAGTCTGGCTCTGTTGTCTGGACTCCGGGTTTTTGAGACAGAGTCTTATTATGTGGCCCAGGCTGGCCTTGAACTCTTGGGACTCCAGCCTCCTGAGGACGGGTTTATAGGCCTGGCCACCTCGCCCAGCAGTTGTTTAGAGTTTGAAACTTCATCCTAGGAACACTCCGCCCTGCAACTAATGGTCCCTCCTCTTCTATGTCTGCTAGGTCTTGCACTACTGCTCCACCCACTTGTCATTTCCCAAAATTTTCTTATATACTATGGTGTCCTTGTCTTGTGTCCCTGTTTGATTCTGTTTTCTTGGGGTTTTGTTGTTTTGGTTTGGTTTTTGGTTGGTTTTTTTTTTTTTTTTTTTTTTTCCGGCCCCAGGAATTGAACTTACAACCACGCCTGCCAGACCGCTTAAGCTACTGAGCCAAACCCCCAAGCCTATGTTTTTTTTGAGGCAGGGTCGCACTATGTAGCTCAGGCTGGCCTTGCACTCGCTTTGTGGTTGATTCTCATTTATAATGAACTTGCAAAATAAAGCAAAGAGCACTTTACCCCTCCCACGTTTAACGAGATGTCCCTTAGCACATATTACTGTTACACTTCTGTTATCAAAAGCTTAACATTCTGTGAAATTCCATTAAAAACTGAAGAAAGTAGAGGATTATGGATAGCATACAGAGATGCCCAGTTCATGAACTTAATTCTTTCCATGATTCTGGTCTCAAAACAGAAGCAAAATTTTGCCACATGCTCCTGTTTGCAAACCAAATTGCTTGCAAAGAGAAGCATTTTCAAACCACGGCACCACTGTACTTCAAACCTATGCAGATTTGTAACCAGCACTTTTTCATCTGTTTTTTGTTGTTTTTCTCGTTTTTGAGACAGGGTTTCACTGTGCTGTTCAGATTGGCCTTGAGCTCACTTTGTAGCCCAGGCTGGTCTTGAACTTGCAACAATCCTCCTGCCTCAGCCTCCAAGTGCTAAGATTACAGCCATGCACCTCCATGCCCAGTCACAAGTATTTTTAGTTTCCATCTGCATGGAGTAACTTCTGTTCCCAGCATCTAATTCATAAAGGCCAGAGAAATAGACAGTGACCTACGGTGCTCAGGACTGTCCCCTACAACGAAGAATTCTGAACCCAAAGTGTAAATAGTGTCAAGGTTAAGAAAACCTTGCATAGTGATTCTGTTCCTCTGTAGCTTTCTGTATTCAGATGCTGGAGTGCTGTGGTATTTCTTCCTTTGGGTAATATAAAACCTTAATGTCTACAGAAAAATCACATGACCAGTAGGACTTTGCTCTGTATAGCATTATCCTGTTTGTGGTCCATATACAAACTTACACGTGATAGGAATACAGCTTAAATTGTAACAGGATGAGCATATTTTTATTAAATACATACTTTGTGCTGTGTAATACATTTGTATATAATTAATTTTTCTTAGGAAAACTGAGAGAGTAACTCTTAAGAGGAATGTGGATTAGAAGTGAAGACAGGACCTCCCCAGCTCTGTGGGCAGACTGCCTGCTGTCCTCCTGCCTTAGGCTCCTGGGTGCTGGGTTGACAGGCCTCTGTCGTCATGCATGGCTGAAAAAAGAATTGTTTCAGATGTGATGTTAAATGCTCTTCCTAGATGCTGCCTTGTTAATTTGGTTTTCCCAACTCTCCCCAGCCTGTCTCGATACAGATTGAAATTTAGTGCTGATAAAGTGGATACAATGATTGTTCAGGCAATTTGTAAGTATAGCAGATGACAAAGTTTCTTACCTTTATCTGCTCTTGTTGGTTTTTTCCCTACTATTGAAACCATCTGTTGAAAGAGAAAGTTGATGAGCTAGACCAGTGATGCCAACCCTTTCTTTAGAGCTTCAGTGACAGTGCTCAGCCAGCTGTGGCCTGTGTGCCTTCGGTCACCGCCACTGAGCTAGACTTTTTAGTAGGTAGGGTGGATAAATTGGAAGAGCAGAGTGCAAAGGGGCAGGTGACCCATTACAGGGGACTCCCTAAACTCCCAGTTTCTAGAGCATTTGTGAATTGTGAAAACCTGTGAGTTTCAGATGCGGTCAGAAATCGCCTATATTGGCCTGTTTTTATAGTTTAAACTTTAAATGTGCCTTGTTTCCTGGAGTTATGTAATTTAGTAAAATACTGTAATAATAAAGCCTTAGAAGGCATGGGCATTTTGGCGGGAACATAGGGCTTTAAAAAGAAAAAAACAAGCACCATGTTACAATGCGGGATGTGGGCGTGCTGGTGCATCATCAGAGACAGGTGGGGGAGCAGCCAGTCAGCAGCAAGGAGAGCTGAACGACGCTCTCGGATTGGCTGCTTGCAAACCTCCCACCTGTAAAAACAATTGCATGGCCACCTGCAGTTTCAGAGTTACTGGGTTCTGAGGTGAAATCTGTGAAGGACTGAGGCTGCTTTGTGGGGGCATACTGCATTTGACGAGTGGGAGAGAAAATGAATTATATTATGTATGCAAACTGATTCATTTGTCTTTTACATGAATGAGATTAAAGCTAGGTTGAGGGCCAGAGATACAATATGACACCACAGCACCTGCCCAGCAAGCACAAGGTCCTGAGTTCAATTCCTATACAAAAAAAAAAAAACAAAACTATAGGTAAAATCTATGCAGTTGGTGTTTTCTGATTTTTTTTTTTTTCCCCCACTTGACCTTTGGGGTTTTTTTGTTTGCTTTTTGTGCTGGGAATCAAACTGAGGACCTTGCACTTTGCCAGGAAGGTGCTTATGTGCTGAGCTGTATCCCCGGCCCTGACCTTTTATTTTTGTTTTTGTTTTTGTTTTGTTTTGTCTTGTTTTTGTAGCACTGGGGATCAAACTCACAACCTCGCACCTGCCAGGCAGATTCTTAAGCTGCTGAGCCACACTCCCAGGCCTAGTTTTTTGAGACAGGGTCCACACTATGTAGGTTAGGCTGGCCTTGCGCTCACCTTGTGGCCCAAGGTGTCCTCAAACCTGACCTTTGTTTTTATTTGTGGGATGACTGGTTGGTTGCTTTTGGCACCTCTTCAGTATTGGGAGTTGGGGCTTGTACCCAGAGCTGCTTGACATGTGCTGGCTAAGTGCTCCATTACCGAGCTCCTTTTTCTGCCCTTTATTTACACAGGGTCTCATTAAATTGCCAGGCCATTCTTGAAATCACTGCATTCTTCCTGTCTCAGCCTTCCAAGTGCTGGGATCACAGGCATGTGCTGCCATGCCCAGGTGTCTTTTTTAATTGGTTATTTTGAGTGTGGAGTGATTATTTTTATTTTTTTAGGAACATCAAAACCATAGCATTTTCTACTTTTTAAAATCCCCATAACCAACAATTCTGGTGGTAGCTAGATACCTAAGAGAACTGAATTTAGGGACTGAGCCCCGAGTGCTGTCACACTACATGCATAGCATCTTTGTTTACACTAGTCAGATACCACTGACAGACAAGTGAATAAACATTTACAGTGTCACACAGCTTTACTTTTCTTTCTTTGGTTCTTTCGTTCTTTCTTTCCTTCGTTCTTTATTTCTTGGTACCAGGGATCAAACTCACAGCCTTACACCAACCAGGCAGGGGCTTATGCCACTGAGCTAACTCCCCAGACTTTTGTGGTACTGGGGATCAAACTCACAAGGCGCTTAAGACGCTGAGCCAAACTCCTAGCCCTGGTTTTTGGAGGCAGGGTCGCACTATGTAGTTCAGGCTGGCCTTGCGCTCGCATTGTAGCCCAAGCTGGCTTGAACTCACAATGCTCCGCCTACCTCAGCCTCCCGAGTGCTGGGATTAAAGGCGTGCACTGCCATTATCAGCTGCTGGCCCTGTTTTTTGAGACAGGGTCTCACTATGCAGTTCAGACTGGCCTTGAACTCACTTTATAGCCCAGGCTGATCTCAAACTCAACGATCATCCTGCCTCAGCCTCCCGAGTGCTGGAATCACACCTTTAAAAAGGAATGATGCTCTCAGCTGGGCATGTTGGTACACACGTGTGACCCAGCGCTCAAGACACAAGGCAGGAGGATTGCCAGGGTTTTGAGGCCCACCTAAACTACACAGTAAGTTCAAGGTCAGTTTCAAATAGTGAGACTGTGCCTCAAAAAAAACCAAATAACCAGGAATGTAGCTCAGTGGCACAGTGCCTACCTGGGAAGCATGAGGTCCTGAGTTCGATTTCCAGTGCCCAAAAAAGAAAAAAAAAAGAAGACTGAAAGGGTGTGAAGTTTTAATGCATGCTACAGTGTAGATAAGCCTTGAGGTCATGCTGAGAAATAAACCAACAACTAAAGGACAAGTAACACATGACTCCACTTACACACAATATGTAGGATAGACATTCATGGAGACCAAAAGTAGGATAAAAATTAGTTGGAGCTGGGGGAGGTGGGAAGGGGGAGTTATATTTTCTTATGTCTTAGATTTTCAGTTTCAAGAATGATGAAAATTTCCACAAGCGAATGGTAATGGTTGCCAAACATTTACAAATGTGCTAAATGCCCCTGAAGTATACACTTGCAAAATGTTTAACAGTGAATTTTATGTTGTACGTATACCCACAGTAAACCGCTTATACTTTCCTTTTTTATTTTAATCTGTTATAGCCTTATTAGATGACTTAGATAAAGAACTGAACAACTATATTATGCGTTGTAGAGAATGGTACGGCTGGCATTTCCCAGAATTAGGAAAAATTATTTCAGATAATTTGACATACTGCAAGTGTTTACAGAAAGTTGGTGAGTACTTTGTTTATCTGTTAAGACATTGAAAATAACCGAATTTAATTACATCCTCAAATGTTAAATTTCTGCCCTAAGACTCCTGGATTTTTTTTTTGTTTTTGTTTTGTTTTTTTGTTTTTGTTTTTTTGGTGGCACCAGGGATGGAACTCACAGCCTTGCGCCTGCCAGACAGGCACTTACACCACTGAGCCAAACTCCTGGCCTTAGTTTTTCAAGGCAGGGTCTCACTACGTAGCTCAGGCTGGCCTTGCGCTTGCATTGTAGCCCAAGCCAGCCTCAAATTCACAGTGCTCCTCCTACTTCAGCCTCCTGAGTGCTGGGATTAAAGGCATGCACCACCACACCCGGCTTGCAACTTCCTTTTTTTGTTTGTTTTTTCCTTTTTGGTTGTTTTCTTACCTTATTTTTAAAATGATTTTTCCTTAAAATGACTAGGTGATAAGTGTTAGTGAAGTTGCCATTTATAAGAGCAATTGGAGGATTATGTAATATGTTTGTAATATTGAGTACTAAGTACAGCTATGTTATTACTGTTACAGTCTACAAATAGAAACACTATCAGTAAAGGACCTTGAGAATTGTTAATAAATACAGGTTATGTATTTATTATAAGTATATAGGTCATTACAGTACCATATTACCATCCCCCAAATTGCTGGCTCTAGCTTC
>RJWM01017369.1:0-43248 GCA_004363535.1 Dasyprocta punctata | reverse complement strand
TATCTGTCAATATCCCCAACCCCTAGGAAGGTAATGATATGCAATATTGTAACTACTGCCAAACTTCAACCACCTCAGTGTGTAAACCTACAATGTTATCATATCAGATCTGTTGTTGTTGTTTGTCTGTCTTTTTTGACTTTTATTTCTAGCTTCTGTATCTATTTTCTCTTAAATAAAAAAAAATAAAAAATAAAAAAATAAACCAGTAAGTGAGCTAATCCAGTATAACACACCTGTGATCCAGTCACTCCCAAAAGCCCCACCTCAGGAGCACATGAGGCTTTGGGGAGACATCTAGATATAAGCCATGCCACACTGTACTTAATTCTAATCCCAGTGAGTGACAGATTCTGCCTTCTCCAGTACATTTCTGCCCATCACTGAGGGTCTGGTTTAATGCCCTCCCTTCAAGTAGATGCTCCATAAATACATAACTGGTATAATTTTCTTTACTTCTATTTGCTCCACTTATTTTGACATGTATTCACACTATCATTATAGAAGAGCATGATTATTGAGTGTGTGGGCTGCATGACTTCTCTCTCCAACTAAATTATAAAGTCTCTGATTTGATAATCGAAGTTATATAATTCCAATTGTATAATTGGAGCCATATTTTTCATCTTTTGTAGTGCCCATTGCAGTATAATATACCTAATAAGCCTTTAATAAATCTTCACTGAAAAAATGATATCAAAATAAATAGTGCAAACCAAGGAATGGATAAAAAAGATTTTTTTTTTACACAATGGAATACTACTCATCCATAAAGAAAGATAAACTTGCAACATTTCTAGGTAAATGGATGTACCTTGAGACCACACTCTTAAGTGAAATAAATTGGACAAACTTATAAATATTGTATTTTCTCCCTGGTGTAACAAACTGAAAGAGTAATTAAGGACTACAGTGTACAATAGTTATTGTGAAATAGAAAGAAATTATTCAAAACAAAATAGGAACTATGGAGGGGGAAAGGAAGAAAGGGAAAAGAGAAAGAAAAATAATAAAATAAGGATAAAATGGAAACAAAGCTTTGTAAATAAGGAGGCAAAAAGAGGTTGAAGGTAGGGGAAGAGAACTGGGAGAAAAAGAGGAATCAAGATATATCATGTACACATACAAATTCCCTATGACAAATATGATCATTTTATATACCTAAATTATACTAATAAATGTAATTAAAAAATAAATAGTGCATATAAAATATTCATAAAATGTAAGAAAAGTAGAATGCTTGGTTACTTAGACTTGGAATAAAATCCTCTTGCATTTATACCTAATGATTTTAGACAATTTCCTGTTTTTTCATCCCTATAATTTAATAGCTTATTACAGTGAGTAAGTAAAATGATCCAAATAAAGAATGGTATCTGATATATAGCAGGTTATTTAAAAATTAATTTCTTTTCAATCGTTCATTTCCACTTATATATTTTAAGTTTTGTTTGAATATAAATATTTAAATTCTAATTTAGCATAACTCCAAACTTTCTCCAAAGGCAATTTTTATCAAACATTTTTGATCTGAGAATGGGAGCATATCTCTCAAAAGGAGTGGCTAATGAGGTGAAATAACTATTATATTGGTCTAAAAGTTTTAAGCAGCTAATACTTCTTAACAAAAATGGAATTCAAGGAATGAGTTGGTAGTGTCACTGTTATTGTTCAGAACTAGAATGTCCCTCCAAAGTCTCATGTGTTCAGATGCAGTTTTTGGAAGGTGATTTGATCATGGGAGCAATATATGCATCAGTAGATTGATCCATTGATGAGTTCGTATCTAAATGTGCTATTAGGAGGAGGGGCCTTATTGAAGAGCCGCATTACTAGGAGCATGTTTTTGAAGGATATGCCTGGCCTACTCCCTTCTCTCTGTACCTCCTGGGTACTGTGAAGTCAGCAGCTTTCCTCTGCCATGGCCTCCCACCATGCTGTTCTGACCTTGTCATCCAGCCATGGACTAAATCCCTCAAAACTTTAAGTCAAATTAAACATCTTCTTCTTTAAATTGTGGATGTTGGGTATTTTGTCCCCATGACAAGAAAGCTGACTAATATAGTTACTTGCAGAAAACTTAGAGCTGTGGGAGAGACAGCTCTCCAGGTTATGTGCAGGCTCTCCATCTCTCCATAGTCAAAGTACAAGTGACAAAATCTTAGAGAACTACCTTAATAGCAGCTTTTAGGGAGAGAAGCTACAGAGATAATTTTCTATTTAGAATTCAAAAGTGCAAAGATTTGCATATTAAACTACCACTAGAATCAAAGTAATACAGTTCAAAGAGGGCACTGTTCACAAAGAAGAACTTGCACTAGCAGTTGATGGAGGGTCCTTCTTCAAGCTTCCTGGAAATTAGAATAGGCCACAATGATGAAATTTTCAGAATTAGTAAACAGAGTATAAATTATGGAGTTGGTATTTCTTAAAATCGTTATTTGATGCACTACTTAATGCTTATGTCTTACTCTCCTTTGAACACTTCAATAAGGTTGATGGTTCAGCCCAAATTCCCAAATCAAGACACATCTGTCCTGTGTACTTCATAATTGTAGAGAAAGAAAATGAGACAAAATAAACAATGTCAAACTGTTAAGAAGAATTGCAATTGTGAAACAAAATGATACAACTACATTATGGTTTTCAGTATGAGGAAAACAGAGTTAAGAGGTATGATGGTTATGTATGATACATCACTCAAGGAAATAGATATTTAAAATGGAGCTTATTTTCTTTCTTGTTTAGCAGCCCCACCCATAACCCAGATTTCTGAGAAGGAGGGTAATTACCTACCACTAAACTCCTAGAATAACAATTTAAAATGGACTTTGAGCTACTTAGAAGCTGTGAGCAGGGTTGGGCTCTTATCGCCTAAACAGTTTGAGTCCCAATTGCTTGTTTTTCTCAAAAGACACTGGAGGACACACAGTATCCTCCCTCTATGTGTAAAATAATGAAATCTGAAATTTATTAAACTACACATTCTTTTCATGTGCACTGTTAAGATGACCTGATCCATTAAAAATTTTGTTAATTTATATGAAATGTTTCATCCTCCCCTTCAAAATGCATTCAGGGCCATGTTAGGATAGAAAACTTCCTTTTAGTTTGTGCTGCATTTCTCTTCTTGTTATTAATAGCAAATAAATACTTAACACTTACCAGGTGCCAAATGCAGTTCTGAATAGTATGTTAACGTAACCCTCACAACATCCTTGTGAGTTAGGTACTATTACTATTCCTGATTTTCAAATGAAGAGTCTGGGAACAAATGCTTAATAACTTATCTCTAGTCACATAACTACTATGTAGTGGACGCAGAATTCAAACTTAGTCTTCTGGCCGCAACATTAGGAGAAAAGGCTTCCCGTGTTATATAAAAGATCTAAAATCAAGTGTCCCTCTTAAGCAACACAAAAACATCCTGAAGTATAGCAGTGGAACTGCTGATCTTATTTAAATGCTTCTCTAGCCCTTAGTGTGTTTAAGCATCCAGTACATAATGAGTGGCTGTGAGTTTTGTATATGTAAATGCTTATATGTACATGTGTGAGCATGGAAAGTATAACTGTTTGACAACACACATATGAGTAGCATATGACTGTGTATTCTCACATGCATGTGCATATATGAATGCATGCATGAATGCTTGGACTATACATATGCATAAGAGGTAAAACCAAGATTCCAGGCCAAATCTGCCAAATATAGTCTTATGCTGTATTTTCTCAGACAGAGGGAGAGAGAGAAGAGAGGGAAAAATAAATGACATTTAATTTTAAACTTTGCAGAGTTCTCTGATGTATAATACCTCACCTGAATAAATAAAAGGTGCACCAGAGACTCTTATATCTACAGAGCCCATAGTTTGTCTAGAATGAGGGAGTTAAAAAAGATTGGGAATTGAAAATAAGTTTTGTGTATTTATCCAAGCCAGAATCAGAGAAGGAAAGAGGAAAAAATTATATATATATATATATGTATTCCTCTCATCAAAAATACCAAAGCACATTATAGGTACATTCTTCCCAGTTCTCTCAGGCATCAGTGAAGGACACAGTATTTTCTTTATTTTTTTAAGAGATGTAAGCTGACACTGAGAGAGGTTATATAATTCTCCAGAGCAAGGCAATGGGTCAAAGGTGTGGCCAGAACTTGAACATTTAGTCTTTAGGGATATGGTTGGTTTTGCACCCAAGGAGACCCCCAGGCAGCCTTAACCCAAGTCAGCTATTTTAGTAAATTGGTACACAAGAGTTGTTGCATATTTGCAGCCTTCATGACACTTTCACTTTTCATGCCAATGAGTTTCTTGTTGCAAGCTCATCTTTACCTATGCCCCAACTCTATAAATAGCTTTAAAAGACTCTCTTGGAAAGAATCAAAGGCAATTCCAGCTCAAGTTTTCCAAGGAAAACTCAAAGCAGACACTCTCACCTTCTAAGAACTCTGACACATTAATTTCCCTCAGCCACCTCACTTAACATAGTAAGTCTGGCACCTCTGTGGCGGGGAGCTCTAATCAGATACCAAACCAGCAAGGACTGTGGCAGAAATGATGTCAGATGAACAGCAGTCCCTGCACCACCGCTTCATTTGGGTCACACACTGAAATGCTTGTTTTTTCAGCTACTTTATGATTTATGTGAAAAATTACTTTGTTCACCATGGAAGACCACGAATGTATGATGTGTTACCCCAGGATAGCACTCGTACTATGCACACAACATTTTTTGTATATACCTGTACTTACACAAACAGTGGAAGTATCATTGAACAACTTATGCTATCAATACCAGGTATCACAAAAGAAACTACTTGGCAAAAGGTGTATTCATACTTTCCTGTATGTATAAAATCTAGTAAGAAATCATTTTGCCAAAAGTATAGGGAGAAAATGTTTTAATCTTATGCCACGTGGTCCAGCTTATATTGGATTTACACATTTGGAAGTTCTTATTTATTTTCAGTGGTGGCCTTTACTTCAGTACTTGAATGCGGGTTTTCACCTCTCTGCTTTGGGTACTGTGAACACTGAAGGCTCTGTCACACAGGGTTCTGAGAGTGCACTGGCTTTCTCTTAGCAGATCCTTCATTTCCTCCTATCTTCTCACCAGAAGTTGCTGTTGTCTGAGGAGCACTAGGGGCTCTGGGACAGGCTCACCCTGTGATGGGGTTAGGGGAGAACAACTTTCCTTCCTGACACTGGTGTGGTGTTCACCTTCAGTCACTGAAAAAGTGCTGCCCAGAGAAAAATCACTCCTCAAACTCTCCTTTTCTTCTGAATAACCAGTCCCAAGCTTGGTCTCCTTCTGGAAATTATCTGGTAATAAGAAACAGATCCAAGGCAGTGTTGTGAGGTGAGCCTGTGACCTTTCACCTTTGGAGACCTGGGTGCCTAGTCTGTCTGGAGGTTGGTGGTCTTTGCCTAGCCAAAAGCAGGTATTTCTCAAAGCTGCAGAATTATACAGCATTTAGAAGCAATAGCACCTTGATTCCAAGAAGGAGTCAGCAACATGATATTTAGGAACAGGATTGGTGGAAAACTACTCATCATTTTCTTACATAGCCGCTGTTTCTAGTCCAGTAGCATTTCTAATTTGACTTCAGTGATTTTATAGAAAATAGTTTGTAAAAAGAATGCTGATGGGGGTAGATCAACTTTTGTGTAGGTCATGATATTCTCAGATTTATGGTTTTGGCTTAGAATATTTCTTTATATTGTGATTTTTCTCAGATTCTAATCTACACTTTTCAATATGATTACCATTTCTTGGATTCATACCTTTTGCTTTTTTCATTTTGATAGCCTCTCACATTATATCGCAGCAAATTTAACTGGTTTGGAATACAAATATTGTAATGGTAATAAATCATTTTCCACCTATTTATACTCAAGTACAATCTAAATTATCAATTGCATTTATGAGTAGTCTACATGTGTATTGCCTGGCTTACTTTAGAAAGACGTTCACTCTTAGTTTAACTAAGAATAATTTTATGCAATTACCACACTTCCAAGATTAAACTGCACACTATTGGAAGACAAAGACCCGGGTCTTTCCTGTTTCACAGCTCCTGCTTAGAGAAGCTAATAATACATCCAGGTAGTTTTGAGTGTTTCTGAAAACAGTGGGAGCCACAATACTTGGGTTCAAATCATAGCCATATTCCTGTTTGTGTGACTGGGAGAGCTCCTTAAGCTCTAGGTATCTCAGGTCCTTGTCTATAAAATGAAACTGATGATAGCATCCTTGTGGTAAGGTTGCTGGGACTTGGTCTCTGTAAAGTGCTTAGGTCTGTGTTTGGTGCACAGGGCAAGAGTTATATAAGGGCTCACTATTATTTCACAAGAGAGTAGTAACAATGAACTTCTTCTAATTTGACAAGCATTTCCAGAAGACCACAAGAGACTCAGTTTGATACTAGGAAGTATTGCACATAAAATCTAATCATGAATGACTTACACAAATCATTTTCAAAGGGCAATGAGAGAGTGCAAGCACAAGCTAGCACCACCTCAACTGAGGCAAATTTCAGGACTTCTGCTGCTGCTTTGGACCAACCAGCATCACTCTCCAGAACTAAATGTAGAGAGCACTGTAGATGACAATCTTTTCTCCTTTTGGACTCAGGTTTTTATTTATTTGTTTGTTTGTTTGTTTTACCATCTATATATATTCTAGTCTTGACTGTGTTCAAGAGATTCTCCGGTACTTCTATTCCAAAATAATATTCCCAAAATTCCTAAGGACCTAAGTAACATTAATTTATGGGGCTCACATAAGCAAAATAAAGCAACACACACAAAACAAAACAAAACAACAACAACAACAACAACAAAAACCAAAGTTATGTGGAAAATGATGCACCTCACACAATTAATTGAACTTAGGAATTTAGGAAGATGTTAATTGTATTGATGCTTCCAGCATTATCTGATTAAGGAGTCTCAGAGTTTGAAAAAACAGCAGAGCTCTTTGCATCCGGGGCCCAAGGAATTTTCTGACAGCTGACAAGCGAGCTGAGAAATTCCTTCTCTGGCACAAAACTTACTTTTCAGATTTTAGCAGTAGTGTCAAACTAGTAAAAAATCCACACAATGAACTAGATCCTTCCTCTGTGTCATCCTCCTTTTGGCAACATTTGGGAACTCTTCCAAGAGAACAAAGAGCACTTTCACAGTCATAGAGAAGCAGGAGTCAGGCGCCGTATGTTGCATTTAGAATTGCAAGCAGTAAACCTATGTTTCAATTCCCTTTTACAGAAATGGACTTGATTTATATAAATTACAGCAAAAAACCTACTTTAAATTTACATTTCAGATCTTGGTACTGAATTTCCCGCAACAGAAACACTAGTTTAACAAAAGTAAATTCAAAAATATTATTTAAAAAACATGAAAAATAATAAATAATTATATGATGAAAAGCATCATTCCCTTATATATGTTTGCATCTTGAGATTGTTGGATGAATGTGGTTGTGTATGATTTTTGCTTCAGAAAACCAAAATATTTTTACTAATGAAATTTGCACAGGCATAAGATGAAAATACACATGTTGTTTATCAATTTATGTTACAATTTTAAGTTGTTACAGAAGTGGCAAGTTGCTTTGAGGCACCACAAAAATCATTTTAAATTTCTATAATACTTTAACCTTTTCAAATACTCTGGGAAATTTTTTAAAAATGCAAAGTAGATTCCCGTGAAGCAGGCTCTGCCATGAGTAACAATAAGAGACTCAGCCAGAAGGGAAACCATGCCTTCTGAGCATCTCCCACCACTCCCACCCCCCACCCCCACTGACATGGAGGACTCAGGGTGAGATGATAGCTACTGAGGTGAAAGGAATAGCTTGATGCTTGCATTGTTTGGCTGACACTGCAGGAGCATGGTCTGGGCATCTACTTGGAGGGTGGCAGTATGCATTGTGGCAACTGTGGGGAGTATCCTCCTGTCTTGTTTTTGAAATCTAATGTTTTGTTCAGTTTTACTGTTTTGTTTTATTCCCATGTCTAGTAACCCGAGCAACTATTTTGAAGATAAAAGTGTTCAGTATTGTTCTCACTACTTTGTTTTGTTTTACTCAGTGTTATGTTTTGATTGGTTTTATTCTCTTTAGTTTGATTTTGCTATGTCTGATGGTATGGACAACTACTGTGAAGATAGCAAGATATACTATGGTAGCCATTGCTGATTTCTTATTATCCTGTTTTGAAGATCTGTACCACTTTCACTGCTTTGTTTTGATTGGCTTTATTCTGTTTCTTTTGTTGGGTTTTATTCTCTTTAAAATTAAAAAATAAAAGTTTTTTAAAAATGCGACATAGTACATACACTTATGTCCATGACTCAATGGCAACATTTCTTATAAAAGTCAAATTTTGGTAGCCAGATTTCCCACAAACAAGAATCAGAGACTCTCAGAAAAATGGCTGATATTAGGTCCAGGAAATTTATAAGAGGAGCCTAGGAACTATTACTGTTCCTGAAACAAAGAAATATATTTAAAAAGAATTGAATCATGTCAAAGAAACATAGACGACAGCATGCACAGGCCTCCATTGGCCCAAGATGGGACAATACTAGTATATGATACAATAACTTCCCAGAATTAAAGCACATAATCAATACACACATACATATATATGTGCACATATGCACATATAAATACACACATACATACCCATCTTTATGCTAGCAGCACAGTACTGTAACAGGGAATATGGACAAATGAATTCTGGAAAGATTTTTCAAGATAAGCACAATAAAGTACAATATCATTATTAACTATTCTTAAGATTTTGTGCTTCTTTGTAATAATTTATTAGGCAGTAGTATGACACAAGCTGTACCTATTCCCAGTGCTTTCTCACTATAATGGCAACTAAGCCCATGTTCTAAACAGTTTCTTTTAAAAATAAAGTTAATGGAAACAATGTTAGATTCTCAATCAGGAGGGCTAAAGTAGCATAAAAATACATAACAGCATATTTCAAAATCTGTCTTCTAGGTCACGAGTCACAAGCAATAATATCCTTAGGCAAGTCTTGCAAAAGAGGACTGAGAACACTGCCTCATACTTCATAATCACAAATACCAAAGGAAGAATTGTTTGTTACATTTCTATGCTGCAATCCAGGGAAGGGCTACCTCCAAGCATCAAAGGGCATTCTCTGAAAGACATAGTTTGTGAGTGAAACAGTTACAAGCCTGTCAACATGTGTAACATCAGTGTCTGCACATATGATTGTACTGATATCATTCATCATTTTGACACTTATACTAGAATATATCTTTACTTCATGGCTGCTTTATTCTTCAAATCCTAAAATTGAACAAATATTTCATTGCAGTACTCTTCAATTTATTAGCTGATATTTGAGACCAACTAAAAATATCAATCTCTCTATCTCAGTCTATATACATATGTACACAGACAGATATACAACAGAGAAATAAGTGTTATAGAATACATCGTAGTAATTAAAGTTAATTTTTATAACTCATAGATATCCCAATTAGATAAAAGCCATCTGTGAAAAACCTACAGCCAAAATCATACTAAATAGACAAAAACTAAAATCTTTTACTCTAAAATCAGGAATAAGACAAGGATGACCACTGTTACCACTCTTATTCAATATAGTTCTGGAAACTTTAGCTAGAGCAATTAGACAAAGGAGAGAAATAAAAGGAATAAGGATAGGAAAGAAAAAAGTTTAATTATCATTATTCACAGATGACATGATACTCTACATAGACGATCCCAAAAACTCCACCAAAAGACTTCCGTATTTAATAAGCAAATTCAGTAGTGTAGCTGGATACAAAGTCAAAAATCAATAGCGTTCCTGTATAGAAGCAATAAACTCACACAGAAAGAAATTAGGAAATCAATTTCTTTCACAATAGCATCCAAAAAAATAGCTGTCATTTCTAAAAAGACTTAAAGAAAAGGATGACATTCACTGTTTACATAAGAGAAGCTTCAAAAGTTTCTGGGTCTCATGGAACTTCTGGGTGATGGTAACAGAAGTTCCCAGCTATCTCCTCAGACTACATTCTGAGGATCAGTCCAGCTCCAAATTTCTTGGTAGCTCCCTAGATCCTTTCCCAAGACAAGGAGTCTGGTAATATAAAATTCCTTCCCTGATCTTCCTAACTCTTTGCTCTCTTGCATGTGGACCAAGGTTTTGTCATCTTGTATCCTTTCACTGAGGCATTGGGTGGCAGTCCAGTCAAACTGAGTGGAGAAAATGCCCTCAGTGTCTACACACGCTGACATCAAAATGGGAGACAATGGAATGTTATTACTTTAATGTATTTTAACTTAATTTTTACTTCAAAAATAGAAAAAGTGTTAGTCTTAGTCACTTTCTTGTCGCTGGGCCACAATATTTAACACCCACGTTTTAAAGGAGGAGAGGTTTATTCTGGGTCACTTTTCAGTCCATAGTCTATTAACTCCACAGCTGGATGGCATGGCAGAGGGGCAAAGTGGAAGAAAATCATGGTGGCCAGAAAGTAAGGATAGTAAGGGGAGAAACTCAGAAGAGAATACTTTCCAGGTCATGACCCTAGTCACCTATGTATTCTGATCAAACTCTGTCAAGTCTTACAGCAAATCTGATGTGTTGCCCTCATGATTCAATCAATTTCCAAAAGCACAGCTTAAGACCCATGAGGCTGCTGGGGGGATATCTTGATAGTTTTACTTAAAAAGTAGAATACATTATTTGGAATATCATAGCTACATTCTGTGAAGTAGAGACTATTTTTTAGCTTTTTATGTTCCTTTATTCTTTGGACTCTATCTAGTTTTGAAGGCCACCCTACCCCCATGCCACCCCTACTTACCTACAGTCTTCCATCACGGCAGTTTATTGAGGTTGGCCATTCTGGTGTACTCCACCATCTAAAGTTTTCAATAACCTAAAAATGTACCAAGTCTATCTCCAACACTGCGTCACTGTCAGAGGAGTGAAATTTAATTCATTCCTAAGTTCATAAATGTGAATATCTTAATACAGAATAATATGGCTCTTCCTCTATCCAGAATAGGTAGGCTTGAGAAAAGTTACTTTTAAAAGTCATTTTTTAAAAGATGTTGGATCTTAGAAGGTTGTGGAGATTAAATTTAATGCATAGGACTTCATAAATGTTGTTCAAATATAAATTTACCACCCAGTCTTTGCCTCATATTGGTCAAAGATAATGAATGTTGAAAAATGGTATCATTTGATTGAATTATTGATTGAATTATTTCCCAATTGAATCAACTATTGTTCTTTTGTATGCAAGCTCCAGATATCCTATTTCTTAACACAGTACTTTACACTGCGGAAAAATATTTTCAAAGTAATTAAGGAACATTTTGGCAAAGTTTTTGATTACAGTATGTAAAAAGGACACAGATAGATAGACACATACATAGATAATAGAATTTTTACATAACTCATTCATACTATAACTAATAACTCCATGCCAACTGACTTGTTTGTTATCAAGTAGACCTGAATCCAGAAGACCACATCCATTCATGAGACTGTTTAAGGGGGATGTGATATAGTTAAACAAGGAGAAAGAATCTGTTACGGTTTATGTCTAAGATAGTCCCAAAAGTCTTATGTATCCAGAGGCGGGGCTTTTGAGTGTGTGACACTCATGATTGGATTAGTCCACTATTGTAACTGGTTGTGACATTGGGAGGTGAAGCCTGGTGAAAAGAGGTGGGTCAGCGTGAGCATGGCCTGGAAAGATTTAATTCCTCTTCCCTTGATCCCTCTCTGTTTCCTGCTTGCCAAGCCCTTGGGCCATGCTGCCCTGCCTTGGAACCAGCTGATTACAGACTGAACCCTCTACAAACTGTAAACCAAAATAAACCTCTCCTCCTTGAATTGTGGATGTTAGATATTTTATCCTATCAAAGAGAAAGTAAATAAGACAAAAGATGAGTAACAGGATTATCCAGTTATAGTAGTACAAATGTAAACACATGAAGTAAATAAAAAATAAAGATGCCAATCTGAGATAATCTAGTGACCACATCCCCCCCAACAAAACTCCTGAAGAATGTTATACAGAATAAATAAATTTAAAAAAGGCACAGCAAGACATAAGGAAAAAAGAAAATGAAAAACAACAAAAGCAAAATGATACTATTTCCTAAATCAGATGTTCAACAACTCAAGAGAAACATCAAATCGTCACATTTCAGTGAAGCTTGGATCTCCCTGTTCTCTAATGAGAGGCTTATGCAGTGAATAACGAAAAACACACAGGACTCCCAGTGACATCCCTTTTCCATGCCTCATGCCAGGGACTATGTGCCCATGTGGTGATGAGAAAACAAGAATAAATATCTTCATATTGGGCTTGTTAGTGGCTTAAAAATTATGGCAAAAATGGGTAAATAAATAAAAATATTTTTACAGGAACATGAACTCTTTTATTGTCAACTGTACAGCAAAAGGAAGCTTCAGAATCTGTGTTCAGGAGTCAAAGTTCATCTCCTGGTTTACTTTTGCTCAATTCCCAATGGATAGAGTGAGTAATCTAAGGAATGTAGGAGCTAACGAATGATTTTTACTGAAGGCATCAAAAATAGAGAAGGAAATTTAAAGTAAACCATGATTTTAAACAGGCTGAAAGCCTTAGGAGAGAATCTTATAAGTTTGTAAAGTGAAGGAAAGAAAGTGTTCTTTATAAAGGCATGTAATTCAATTTACAAGGAAAATTTAAATGTCACATTAAGATCTGAACTGTGATTAAGTTAGGGTATATATTGATGTTTCAAAAGAGGCATTGAAAAACCCTATAGCTTGTGTAAAAGATAAGGGTATATGCTAAGAGATTAATGATTCTATTCATGTATGTAATTGATTAGTTATATAATGTACATTAGTGAATATTATATGTATATATTAATGTGTATGTACATATAATAAATATTTTACTCATTCAACAAGTACATATGGATTGCCAACTATGTTCCAGACATTGGTCTATGAACAAAGAAACTTCAAAAAATAAAATAAAGACCACTGCTTTCCTAAAACTCATGTTCAAGTGTGGAGACACACAAGAAATGAAGCTACAAGTTGGCATTACATTTGTCATTTTCCCATCACTGAGATAAAATACTTGACACCCACAATTTAAAGCAGGAGACTTTTATTTTTGCTTATTTTGGTGGGTTCAGTTCACGGTAAGAAGGCTCCAAAGAGAAAACAGCATAGCAGAATGGCATGGTGAAGAAAGCTGTTTGCCAGATGACAGCCAGGAAGCAGAGAGAGAAGGGAGAAGCAAGGGATGAAAATATACCCTTCTGAGTCATGTGCCCCGTGACCTGCCCCTTCAGACCAGATCCCACCTCTGAACATGAGATTTTGGGGGACATCTTAGATCTAAACCATAACAATATTTTATGTTGTATTCAGAAGGTAATGAGGGTAAAGGTGATCAGGAATGGGGATAGGTGTGGTTGCAGTTTGAGGTAGGTGTGGAGAGTAAGCCTCAGTAAACAGCGAGCATTTGAACAAAGATGATCAAAGAGTTGGAAGTACAATATTTGGAAGTAGAATAATCCACAAAGAAAAGAACAGAGTGTGGAAGGATTAAGGCACATTGTGTGTATGGAGGAGCAGCATGGAAAGTTTGTGATGAGATCAAGGTGAGGGAGAATGGAGAGAGGTAGAGATAGGTCAGAATGACTGCCTAGCAGGTGGATTGTTATACCTCTGGTCATAGAGAGGTCTGGGGTCCTAAGTGAGTTTAGCACATACTCAAATTTTCACACATAGGATGTACAGAACTGGAAAATCATCCCATCCTTAAGAGGCTCTCCATCTGCTAGTGAATACAATTAAAATTCAGTGTAGCAAATCTTGAAGAGTTGTAGTGGAGGTTATAAGACATCTTTTCCACATCTGGAAATAGGAGGTAGAAGACCTCCCAAATGATGCTGTTTTGAAATCAGAGTAAAAATTTAGACAGGTGAAAAAAGAATTGTCTTTTGTTTTCTGACCAGTGGAGAAGCACATGTATATAATTCACTTACAAATCAACAATGAAGTCTTGGTACGTCTAGAAACAATTCTAGGCTGTGGGGATACAGAAATGATCAAAACTGATATTTTAAGAAGTCTGTGGGCCCCTGGGTGGAGTAAAACAGTGAAAATTTCAGAGCCTTTTGTATGACCTGTATAAAGCATGGCTATGGGAAGGTAGCAATGAATGAACCAGATGGGGAAACTGCAGATTCTAAAGGTCTAATTTTCATGCTCAGAAGTTTGGATTTCATCCTGAAGCAAAGTGTGTGTCTTAGGAGAAGGACTTAGAAGGATAGTACTTCTGGGAAATAAATAGCCAATTTCTGTAGGTCCATGCCAGAGAGCAAAAAGGTGGTACAACTGAGAATACAGGAGATAAACTACTATTGTTTTCAAAAGATAGCGCTGATGGCCTTTCACACACATACTCCCATTTCTCTCCTTATGATGTTTAGATAGAAAACACTACAGACAGAGAGGATATTAGAACATAACTTCACATGTATAAGAAGCTTGGGAGTATTTACACTGTTTATGATTCATTGCTATACCCTTTTCCATGGGAAAATTTCACTTGTGAAGCACTCGCATTCTTCCATTGTAAAATAACGGCTTAAAAATAATACCCATCCATCCTTGTAAAACGACAAGCCAATTTAAACTTAGGGGGAAACAACTTGAAATAGGTTTGTGGAAGAGTACCCAGGGGCTTTCATTTATTGACTTGGTTTGGCTTACTAGATAAGAACACACTCCTTTGCTTTCATGTCAGCTAATCTCCCATTGACCCCCATAGCCGTGCTGTGGCATCCATCACCAAGTAAACAGGACTTTTTTACTTTCTGATTGTACCCACTGACACTCTTTCTCCCTGAAGACAGATTGTCTTATTTTTTGAGAGGGTTTTTTTGTTTTGTTTTGTTTTGGGTTTTTTTTTTTTTTGGGGGGGTTGGTTTTTTATTTTTTTTATTTTTTATTTTTTTGGTGTTTTTTGAAGTCAACCTACTTTTTATGCAAAATTCAAATTCATCCTATTTGTAGAGCTTTCTTTTTAGGAATATACAGATAAAATGATGCATGTAATTTTCATATTACCACAGATTCTTTAAGTATCTAAATATTAAAGTAATTCAAGCATTTCTATAATTATTGCACAAGACTGGCTTTGTGCTTGCAAAGGAACAGCGCAGTTATACATAGGTAATAGGGAGAGTTAAGGATCCTCTGTGAAGTGAAGCCTGCAGGCGCTTTACAGCCTCAAAGTTTACTGAGCCAAATGCATACGTGTTAAAGCAGCATTGCTAAATTAAGCTTCTCTGAGAAGTGAAAAGAAGTTCTTTTTAAAAGTTGTCTCAGAATCTGCCTCACTTAAGAAACCAATGGCTTCTGAGGTGATAACAGAAACGAGTAATTTCAGGCTGGCTGGTCGACTTGACTGAAAACTTAGTGACAGATAAAACATAAATCAGAGCCCTTATCAGTCCCCTTCCTTGCTTGCCAAATGGGGGGGTTAGTTTATCAGCGACCTATAGGACCACTGACTGCTTTTCCCCTTAGTGCTGGGCAGCAGGGCCAGTCTGGCTGGAAGCTAAATGGCTGTTCTAAAACGTGTTCATGTAAACAACCTAGGTAGGACTTCCTTGAACTGCCAGTTTGTGCAGTGCCATCCATCTCACTAAACTGTACATTTGATAGGAGCGTATCATCAATATCTTCAAAAGAAAACAATAATAAAAAAAAACCCCAAGTTTCCCGGTTAAGGCTGGGAACTCTCATGGTGATAAAAGTACTAAGAATTAAATGACCTGCCCCAAACAATGGCTCCTCATTCTAAGGAGGATGAGGGTTGCGATGGAGAAGAACTGTTTTAGGATATTTGAAAACATCATTGGGGTCCTCCAAAAAAGTGTATATGGCAGTTACTTTAACTTTCGCTATGCATTGTAATATCTGAAGTATGTTTTCCTAGTATTTAAAGTAATTCAATCAACCCGGTGGGAAATGTTTTAAAATATGGTACTTTACAAATTTTTTCATATAGTTTGTTTGCCATAACAATATGGTTTTCTAGCCATGTTTAAACATCACAGCCCCGTTCATCAGTAATTTGCTTGGATAGAGTTAAGTCATCTTTTATATAGGCACCAGTAGGTTGTTTCTCTGTGTGTGTGTGTGTGGTTGTTATTTTTTGTTTTTTGTTTTTTAATTTTGAATGTATCAATAGCCTGAATGGCTCACTATAAAATGCTCACCAGTAGTGAGAAACCCTCATTTGGAAGACTGGATACATGTGTTTTCAGATATAGCTAGGGCAACTCTACTTAGAAAGAAAATATGTGACCTTTATAAAGGGCCAAATAGTTGTATGCTGGCACTGAAATTAAAGAGATGTTCCAGCTAAAGGTAGAGTAAATGACTGGAAGTTAACTTTTTGGCATTGTTAAAACAAATGTTTGAATGTAAAGATGACAGTTTAGGTAGAAGAAGAAATAAAAAAAAAAAAGCAGAATAGATTCCTCACAGGAAAACCCAGTTAAAATTATTTTTCCTTGGCAATGTAGCAAGAAAAAATCCAGTAGAGATGAGTTCACTATAAATTCCTTACATACTAGAAACTCAAGTGGCAAATAAATGTTCATTATTTTGGCCACACTCAGATATTTTACCATGTTTTGTGTGATACTACCTCCTCTCTCAGGACTAAAAAGTCAGAAGTTTCCAGTTAGATACTGATGCATGAATATAAATATAAGAGACTATTTCATCTGTAATCCACCCAACATACCAGTTAACTAATCTCTACAGAAATGAAGACCAGGAGATTTTGTCAAAAAATAAAAATAAAACAAAACAACAACAAAAAAAGCCTTTCACTCAAGAAATTACTTTGTATGTCATTTTCAAGCAATAAATCCTGGGTAATGCTTTTAGCTTGAGTAGGGACTTAAATAGAATGCTTTTCAAAAAACTTCTCTGTATGGTCCCCTTTGGTTTTCTCTTACTGATATAGGTAACGACCATCCCTTCACTTTGTAATTTAAAGTCATACTACAGAAGAATTTATCTTACAAGAACTTTTGCTGCATCAATATTTTTAGAAATGTTGTTGATAATTTACAAAAAATTGATCTAACATTATACTTTATTGGTAAAAAAATTCAGTTATATTGAAATATAGCATTTGCTTATCAAGGTTTTGTTCTATTAACTTGACTTGAGGAAGTTGGGGTCCTGTCACACTTTAGCTGTCTTCTCTGCCTCAGCTATTGAAGAGTACACTTTTGATTTTATTATTATTTAATATACATTTATCTATCAAATGTTTTTAAATGGCCACCATGTCCAATTGTTTGCATACCCATTTAACTTTCCAATAAATATAATCACATGCATGCCAGAAATTTTTGTAATAAAAAGAAAATATCGACAGCTTTCTATTTTGAGATACTTTCCATCAAATTCTTGATATAAAACTTTGACATATTTTAAAATGTAAAATGGTAAGAGAAAGATGAGATGTCAGAAAGTCATGAAGTTTAAGGTGAATATCATTAACAGTTAAGGAGAGAAACTAAAGATGGCCCAAGGAGGAACCTCATTGTATCTGAAAGAACTGATAATCTAGTCCAGTCTTGTCACCAACTTTCAGAGGCACTCAAAGTATCTGAATAAATACAGATACAAGGGTTGGTATTTTAAATTGTCTTCACCAATCTTATACTTATCTAGGACTTTAGAGGAAACCCTACCTTATTATCATTGCCCTCCAGAAAAAGAAGAGTCACAACCTGTCTCAAGTGTTATACAATCCTGACACTTAAGAAATCATTTAAGTTAACTGCCAACCTTTATGCTGCAATCTCTGTTTGTCTTATTGGGTCCCCCAGAAATCACTTGCTTAAATTTTAGTTTATCATTCTTTCCATCATGCTGAGTAACATAATCCCTTCCTTTTCAAAAGTAGTACTCTGAGTTTCAAGTGTACTATTGCTGTTATTACATTTATTTTCCATTTGGTATCATAACTCCAACTGTTTTATTAAGAGCTAAAAGTTCTTGCTGGGGATTTAGCTCAGTGGCATAAGCACCAGACGGGCAGGTGCGAGGTGGTGAGTTCAATCCCTGGTATCAAACTAATAATAATAATAATAGCAATAAAATAAAAATAAGTAAATAAAAAGCTAAAAGTTCTTGGATATGCCCTGACCTAGGGGATTAGAATAGATCAGAAAGGGCTTCTCTTCTGAGTTTTGGATCATATCTGGTCCAGTTCAATGATGATACCACCTAGTTGATCCTTCACTAGTCTACCACAACACTGTCCAATAGAAATACAACACTAGCTATACCTGTGATTTTAAATTTCCCAATAGCCACATTAAAAAAAAAGTCTGCAGAAATAGATGACATTAATCTCAACAATATAGTTCATTTAACTCAATACATCAAAAAAATAGCACTTCAACACATAACCAACAAGTAAAATTGATGAGCTTGTATTCTTTGCTAACACTGTCTTTGAAATCTGTACCATTTCACTCGATGAGACAGTAAACTCAATGAGCCTTAAAAACACAGGCATCTTCCCTACTGAGCTTCCTAAGTTCTGTGAAAACTGAAATTCATTTCTTCTCTCTAAAGTGGTCCTTTTTCCAGTCTCTGTACTGTTATTTTTGAAACTTAATACGGTCTTTTAAATCAGTTTTATCATGTCACAAAATAATCAAATTCTATTTTGAGCCTACATGCTTCATGGTAATTACCTAGGACTCCCCCAGGAAAAGAGAGACTTTGAGTGTGTTATGTCTTTTTTCTGTGTAGTATTTAACCAATTCTACTTTCAATCAGCTTGTGGAGCAATATTTATTAGGGACAGGCAGGGCTAAAGTGCAAGGGACAAACTATGAGAGACACAGCATCCAGGTCTCTAGCAGCATCTACCCTAAAGCATACTGAGGGGAAATTTTACCGCTTTTCACAAGCATTGTCCTGTGAAGTGCTAACATGTACTTTACTGACTGGCACTGTACCCCCTTGGCATTAATAATAAAAATTTAAAAAGATCTTCAGTCATCTCCTTTTTGTCCTCTAACATTCAATTTGTAAAGTTTACCAGAAAACCAAAACTTCCTTGCAAACAAGGGAATCAAATTGTTCCCTTAAAAAATATTCTGAAACTGTGCAAAAATAGATGCTATTTATTTCATTTTAAGCATTGTATCAGAACTGATTTCTTTCCTTATTAGAAGTAACAGCAAAAAGGAAAATGCCAGAAAACCAAGAATAATTTTAATAAAAATCATGAACCTGTACCATAAACCACCAATTTTAACTATCCTGTGGGCAAGAGTTTCCTATTTACAAACAAAACCCACTAAAGAACTCAAAGAATGGTCTCTTTTTAAACCAAGGGCATTAAATTAAATTGTTTTTGTTCTTAGTGGAAAGCTAAGACTTAGTTCTCATTAAACATTCTACCAGTTTCTAACAAAACAAAGTGCTCAGAAGTTTCCTTGGTGCAACATGCTCTTTTTCTCTATTTATCAACTGGCTTAATGTCCTCTTCTTTTTAGCTTGTAAGTTTCTGTGACCTTAATATGACATTTTGGTTGAATGATTAATCACTATTAAATGGCACTGGGCTGATTAAACGAAGGCCTTGCTGGCATAATAGTCAGTTACAATGCTGCGATTCAGTGTGATAAGCTTAAACATACACAATTAGATGGGGTAATATCTAATTTGTCAAAGTTCTTGTGGCTTAATTTTCTGCCACAAGGCTTGAAAGGAGCAGTGACTGGACAAAGCTCAGATTTATTGCTGAAGTACCTTCCGTAGATTGATCTTTCCATCATGTAATCTCATTGTGGACATTTTGGGAGACAATGAAATTCGACTAGACTGAAGCCTCCTTAAAAATGGGCCTGAGGGTTCCTGATCACAGAACTGGAAAGTTAAGTGGGGAGATATGAATGTCTCTTCAGAGGCAGACACCAACCAATTTGCCTGGCCAGAGCTTTCCTTTTAAGATAATTGGATAAAAAGAATAAATGTCAGTAAAAGGATGAAAGATCCACATAGGGAAATAAAAATATATACCAGGTCCTGAAAACATCATGCTGAAATAGCCCACAACCCTATTATGTGAAAAATAAAACAGAAGCAGTGACATTTCTTTTTAAACTACTTATTACAATCATAATTATCTTATCCTAACAATAGTCAGTTTTCCTGGTGTGTGTTTTCAAAGCTGGTGATTATTTTCTAATTGGAAAAAAAAAGATACTGGATATCATTCTCTTGAAACTATCCTTCACTTGAAGCCTGTGAAATCATAATTAATCTTCTCCTGAATCAGTAGGAAAGAAGAAGTAAGTATGAGCATTTTCTGAAGCTTAGATATTTTAGCCTAAAAACACACAAAAACTAAAATTATATTTGATGAATATGTCAGACATCTTTTGGATTACTAAGGGACTGTTGTGTACAAGACATTGCTCTCCTTATTAAGAGATAAAAAAGTTAATAAGATGATAGTCCTTGTTCTGAAGTTCCTGGTGAAATCTATAGACACAGGCATAGTTACTATGTTAGGTGAAAAGATCTACACATGAGAAAGCTAAAAGGAAGAAATTAATCTTGCATAGACTACATAGGATCTACTCAAGAGGAGAAGCAAAACTGGTAAGACCTACTAAATAGATAGTATTTGAACAAACTGTTGATGGAAAAAATAGAATTTATACTCATGAGTATGGGCACTGTAAGGGCAGAAAAATACAAGAATAAAATCTGATGTTGCAAAGATGCAAGCAAAATTACTTCCTACCCAAGTCAATATTCTGTTAAATCATTTATGCAAATTTCTGCACTTTAATATCCACTAGTGTTGATCTACCCACTCAGGTTCAGACCAAGAGATTCCTAAAAGTATAGTTGCTCAAAAAAGATGAGAGTTTTGTTCTCCCTCATGAAGCAGACTCAAGGTGAGCTGACAGGAGCAGGTAGGCATTTGTGCCCCAAAATGTCATGCAGGAACCCAACCTCTGTCTATGAGCATCAGGATGGCTCTCAGACAAAGTGCAAGCTAGTTCACTAGAATCACACCTGCATTTCTGTACCTAGATAAGGAGACAGAAGGTGAAAGACAAGCAGATTCCTTTTTAATGAAGTGACCCAGACATTGCACACATTACCCAATAGCAACAATCTACCTGGAAGTCATCTGCCCTGTACAAAATCCAGAGTTTTATAACTGATAAGAAGGGTAGCTAGATACTACTGTGGAACAGTCTGGCAATTTCTGACATAGTAAGCATGAAGTTAAAGTTCATTGCTGAATTAATGAATGGATAATAGAATTGCTTATCAAATATTTTTGTGTTCCATATAAAACATAGTCTAATATGGGCATCAGTGTCCTCTCAGTTCCTTTTGTGAATCAGAAGAATTGAAGAGTAATTGTGCCAGACTCCTCAGTGGAAAGGGGTATGTATGAAGATAAAGGTAAAAAAAAAGCCCCAAAATATCAGAGAAAGATTAGGTTGTTGTTATGCTTCATATCTAGGTATCTTCCCAAAGTCTCATGTGACCATAGGTGGGGAGTTTCAAAGGTGGCTGGATCTAGAGTGTGTGAATGTGAATTAAGCATATGATGCTGGGATTAAGGGTGCCCTGACCTGGGTGTGGGTGGTGCCATCCAAAAGGCTTCTAGCCTGGATGAAATATAAAGGCAAGTTTGTGGCTGCTGCTGCCTTCTGTCTGCCCTGCTCCACCATGAGCTGTTTCTCCTCTGTGATGCCCCTCTGCCATGCCACCCTGCCTTGGAGTCCTGACTATGGACTGAAACCTCTACTGACTGTGAGCTGAAATAAACCTTCCTTCTTTTAACTTGTGACAGTCAGGTATTTTGTCTCAGATGTGAGAAAAGTAACCGAGACAGATTTCACTGGAAGCAGCAGCCTCTCAGGAATTACGATGTCTCCAGAATTGAGGGAAGACAATCCTTCAGCACACAAGCAAACCTTACAAAGAACTTACATCTCTCTCTTTAGCAAAAAAAGGGGGAAAGGAGGGCAGAATGACCTTTATCCTTGTGAACCTTTCCTGCTTTAGACTAAAGAACAAGGAGAAAAAGAGCAAGCTGCTCTGTCTTTTGACTGTCTTCAGCTCGACAATTCTTTAAATTTTGGGGAAAATATTTTGGTTTCTTGCAAAAAACTTGTTTCAATTAATCTAATAATGCACTTACTTCTGGGAAAATGGTGGCGTGAAGGATGCAGGCAAAACAGCCTTTCTGAGAGACATCGTCTAGACGTGGGAACACACCATCTTGAGGAAGACAAAAAGGAGGGAAATGGGTTCCTTGGATCCAGGAAGGGCCTGAAGTCTGAATTGAACCCCACAGAAAGAGCGAAAAGAAAAAAATTCAACTAAGAAGAAGGTGGTGCTGGCGGAGCCTTCAATCTGAGCTGGACTCACTGCGTGAGAGGAGCTGTTGGAGCCTGATGGTGCATGGTCACTGTGTTGGTGGCGGCTGGCGACCCTGGGACCTCTGTGGAATCATTCCCCAATGGAGGAGAGCAGCAGGTGTGGAGGACTGTGCTGGCTGGAGGTGAGGGCGGAGGGCTTAGTCTCAGGCCAGATATGCCTGGAGTTAAAACTATTGCTGGCTTCCCCCAGCAGTTCCTAGCTGGGCCCAGACCCACAGAGACTGCCTGGATGGCTGCGAACCCGAGGAGGCTGTTCTCAGGGCAGGCCTGCTAAGGTTGTCTACTACTCTATCCAGGAACGGTTGCTGGCTTGTGGAGATACAGTGCCATGATGTGGGTTGCTGTCTCCACAGTCTGTTTACCGGTGAATCCAGAGAGAACCCCGGAAGTGGACTTTTTTTTTTTTTTTTTTTTTTTTTTTGGTGCGAGTGTGGTTTCTGCCCTCACTTTGGACCTGGTCCTATTCTGTTCTCTTTTCTGTCTCTTTTTGCTTTCTTTTCCCTCAGTCTTCTGCAGTGGTTTCCCTGAGTTGGTGGACCCATCTTTGTTCTCCAACCTACTTGCAGTCTCTTTTCTCACTTTTCTGCTTTTTCTTAAATTCATTTTGGGTCCTCACTCTTGGAGACAGAATTGACATTTTGTGAACCTAAGTATTGTATATGATTGTTTTGCACCCTGTTGTATGGATATAAATTCAGTATATATGGTTGGGGGTTGTAAATCAGGGATTGGATCAGTTTACTGTTTTGTTGCCTGTGTTTGGTGCTGTGAGTGCCACTGTACCCAGAACTGATTCGATTGAACTGGATAGCTGTTGGCCTTGCTTGTTCAGGACTGGGATTGACTGGGGGTCACAGAGAGGGCTGGGGTGTGGTGCCAAGGAACTAGGGACTGGGCTAGGCAAGCAGTGGTTTCTCATTTCTGACAAACTGAGGAGGTGGGATTTTCCAATATACTCAGAGCCCAGGAACCAGTTATACCTGGAAGATATCTCCAGGAAGTGCTCATCACCTGGAAGTTCTTAATACCACCATTAAATTAACCCACTGCAGGTAACTAACAGGTATCACTTTAGGAATTAAGCTAAAAAAGAAAAGAAATGAGAAGACACTTAAATAGGTCACAACCCCAGACACCCATTTCACCAAAAGCAAACCTAGGGGGCAATGAGGCTAGAAAATCCCTAAGACCCCTACTAGGTTTCTTTGAAGTGGTAACAAAGCAGTTGAATGAGGCTTTGGAAAAAATGAAATCAGAAATAATCTTTCAAATAACCACAGAGATTACCAAAATATACACCATGCTTAGTGATATTAGGGTAGATACAGACAAAAATAAATAAACAAGCTTCAGCAAATTATGGAAGGACAACATAGGAAGCAAATGGATTCCATAAAGCAGATTCGAGTAGATATCCAGGAGAATAGAAACTCTATTGAAAGTATTCAGAGCAGATTAAGCCATTGTGAGGACAGGATCTCAGATACAGAAGACAGGTTCGCAGTTAGTGACCAGGAAAAGGAAGATTCTTCAAAACTAGCAAGGGATCATGAGATATTAATCCAGCAGCTGTTTGATGAGACAAAGAAAAATAACAAGATTAATTGGAGTCAGTGAACAAGCAGGAGATACTACAAATGACATTAAAAACATCCTTACAGACATCGTGTCAGAAAATTTTCCTGGCAAAGAAAAAGAATTTGACATACAAATAAGTGAGGCATATAGAACCCCTATTAACAGTGATTAAAAAAAAATCTACTTCCAGGCATATCATAGTCAAGATTCCAGAAATTCAACACAAGAATAAAATTTTAAAAGCTGTTAAGGAAAAGAAACAAATCACCTATAAAGGAAAGCCCATCAGAATTACAGTGGACTTCTCAGCACAAACTCTCAAGTCAAGGAGAGCTTGGAGTGAAGTACTCCAAGTTCTAAAAGAAAGTAACTTTCAACCCAGATTGATGTATCCCACAAAACTATCTTTCAGACTAGAGGGAGAAACAAAATACTTCCATGATAAGGAACAGTTGAGGAAATTTATGACCACTAAACCAGCACTCCAAAATATTTTGATAAGGGACGATAAGTACTATAGCTCTATGAACCCCAATAGAAGGAATCCACCAGGAAAAAAGAAAATAACAGAGTTGAGGGAAGACTTTTGCAACCAGGAGGAAAAATATTTCTAAACCCTTGTCTAATTCAGGAAATCTGGCATTACATGACTCCAGACAGCCTCTCTGGCATGTCTTATCAGCATCTGTAGTCACTCCAGGCTTTTGACCCAGCAGTGATGAAACTGCTCTTCCTATACAAGAAGCACATGATGTGATCACGTATTTCCAAGTCCCCAAACTTTCATCACTCTACCTGTGACTACACTGTATCATATTTTCATTAGAAAAATCTGCTTGTGATTTTAGAAGGATATCGCTGGAATTAGAAACCAAATTCTTATTATATCTGTTTCCAAAAAGAATCCTCATATCAAAAAAACACACACTCCCACATAAAATTTTAAGCTTACCAAATTGGATCTACAGATTACTTGAAAATAAGTACTTTTTGCTATATCTTACAAGTATCACTATCTAGAATTCAAAGTAAACAGAAATGAATGAAGATGGAATTGAATTTTGTGAAGAACATGAATTTAATGTCATAAAATTTGGTCATAAATATTTATATGTGCGCCTCTTAATGTAGTGTGATTAAGCAATGGATCCTAGCAAATTAGTAAAATATATATGTCTTGAATGAATCATAGATGCACCATAGATGTAGCAGTAATTCAAAATAATTTAAGAACTATTTTTATAAATGCATTTCTATCATACAAAAAACAGCATGATATGAAGATAGAGTTGAAAATGATTATGTTAAAGTTGACATTATTAATTTCACCAGACTGTTGTCACTACAACTTCAGGGCAGAATATGTTCAGGGGTTATATTCTTTAGAGCAAATACCAACTTGAAAATTGCAAATACCAAAGTGCTCTAAAACTAGAATGTGAATCACATTTGTTCACTTCCCATTAGAATATTCCCTGAGGAAGTCCCAGGCTAGTTGATTTATGCCCCTACTTTCAAGAAGTTTAGCCTAATAAAGAATTTATGTTCTAGAAGGTGAATGGTGTTTTCACTTGGATATCTTACACCTATTTGCAAATACACTTGTGTATATCCTTAATTTTTATTTGTCTGCAAATGAGATACATGTCCTGTGATGTTAATTACAAATGTAAGATATACAAAACTACAAATTTTTAAATAATGAGATGAAATCATAGTTTGAAATAAACATGCCAACTCCATCAATTAATATCTCACTAAACAGTATATATTCAGTGTAAGGTTCAAGTTAAACTTGGTGGATATAATTCACCTCAAAAAACCTTTTTGGTATTTTTCTGGGGGATTTTTACTTCCTTTTATCTTTGGGGTGAGTCACCACTTCATGGATAGTGTCACATAGTCAATTATTTTATTTTACTGTATTGTGGCTTGTCAAGAACTTTTTATTAGCAGAAAATGTATCAGTGATTCTGTTTGATTTCTTAATATCTTAGGCTTGTAGTACTAATTTTTTAAGGAGTTTATTATCAAGAGATACATTTTCAATATTTCTGTTCACTACATGTGTATGTGAGGGCATATTTTAGTGACAGCCATAAAGTCACAAAACTGGAAACAGAAGAAAAAACATGTTATATTTTGTTGTAGTCAGGGATTTGCAAAGAAAACAAGAAAACACAGGACACATAATTTATAGAATTATGTATAATTGTCACCCAAGAAGTTAAATACAAGAAGTATAGAAAATCTGTTCACAACACTAAAGACCTAGAGAATCAAGCTAAGGGCCTGGATCACACCACAATGTGCTGCACAAATCCAGCTGAAGACTTACAGCCCATGACAATGCCCCCAACAAGTCCAACTGGAGGCCTAGAGCCCACAACAACAACTCATGGAAGTATGTTCCATGGATCAGCCCTGGGAAGGCCCAAAGGTCAGCAATGGAAGCTAGAAAGTCTATGCAGCAGGATGAAAAATCTGTGCCAGTAGGTTGAGGGTTCTGCACTGGAGCCAGGAAGGTCACTCAAAATAAGGACCAGGGCTCCCCACAAAATACCACAGCCATCTCCAGTGACAACAAGGTCCCAAGCTCCTCTGATGATGATATCAGGAAGCCAGCATGACAAACTTCTCCTGGAGATTGAACAGCACATACTTTTCCTCTGGAGCCAGGAAGCAATGCTCCAGGTAAGGACCAGAGCTCCCCCAAAGTGAACTGCAGACATTCTCAGTGACAAGGTCCGAGCTCCTCCAGTACTAACAGCATAGTTCATATCAGGGAGGCCAGCATAACAAGCTCCTCCAGGAGAATCAACAGCTCCAGGAGAATCAACAGTTCCAAGTAACAATTAACTTCTTCTCCAGTTCTCTGTTTATGTTGGCAACAATCCTCAGATGGGCCCCCCACTCGACACCATGCTGATTCAGTTCAGCTGGTGATAAGCTGACCACCGGTTTTTAATCCACCATGTACTGCAATATAGAGAGATGATCAAATGATCTAATGAAGACCTCTCCCCTGCCCCGTCACCACTTTCTCGCAGCAAAACTAGCACCCTTATCTCAGTTTACCATGCATCAAGGCCATGGCATGCAATCCTCTGACATAGGATTCAGGGTGGGGTAAAAGAAGCAACATGGAAATTTACTAATTTACTGAAGGCATATTCTTTCTGCTTTTTAGATTAAAAAAATAAGTATGAAGAGAAATTCTAACATTTTTATTGAACCTGAACGGATTGCTTGTCCACCCCACTTTGAAGACTATTATAGTTGAGTTGGTATTAAAATAACTATTGTGAGAAATTAGATCCATGTTCTTTTCAAGAAACCAAGAAATCATGATGTTGAACATTTTATTTTGTTCATTTAATCTTTAAAATATAGTTTGCATGCATTTCATAGTTATCAAGCACTTTGTCTGAGACCAGGAAATGGATTATCCAAACTTTTTGCAAACTTTTGATTTTAAGAAAAACTTTCATCAGAAATTTTTATTCAAGTCCTAGAACTCAAAGGGAAGATTTAAAAACACAAAGTGCTTAAAGAATAAAAGAATAGGTTAAATAATCCAGTACTGCAAAACTTTGAGTTGTGAATGAAGGTTTTAATTTGATATAAGGAATGAAAAGAGTCATTTCAAAAGAATATTGACCAAAGTGAGATCTTGTATAAGAGGTATATTCTGATTTGGAGAGAATCTCCTTCCAAGAAACTGAAATAGTATGCATGCAGTATTAACAGATGGTAGAAAGAATGATAAAGAGATTGTTTTTATTTATGTAATTAATATCTTTTACCTGTAAGTAACTGAATTGAAATGTGAATTGCAAATGTAACTTAGGGAAAGGCCAAAGCTGAGAGACTCTTACACATTTATTATAGGCTGCTCGGAAGATCTAGATGAAAAGTATCTTAATTATCTGGTTTTAGAATTATTTTGCATACCCACGTTTAGCAGCACAAGTCATAATAGCTCAATCTTGGAAGCGTCTACATGTTTACCAATAGATGAATGGATAAAGAAAATGTGATATTTAAACTCAATAGACTACCAGTCTCCCATAAAGAAGCATAAACTTTACTCATTTGTAGTATAATAGATGCATGTTGAGACCATAATGTTAAATGAATTAAATCAGATACATAAGCTGAAATATTGCATGGTTTCTCTTATATGAGAAAGTCATACTGTAAATAAAGGGCAAGATAAAAAATAGATAATGGAAAGTAGGGAGATACATATTTTTGCAAATGGGAGGGGGACCAAATGCTGGAGGGAGGAGGAGGGAAAAGGGGATGAAAAAAGAACTGAGATGTGCTATATACATGTACCGACTCCCCGTGAGGAATGTGACCATTATGTACTACAAACATGTACTAGTAACACATAAAAATTGAACTGTCATCTTACGATAATACAGCCTGAAAATCAGAATTTTTCACAATTCTCTTCTTTCAGTTCCTAATTTCTTTTTTAAATCCATTCCTGTTGTTTACTTTTTAAGCTGATACATACAAACATAAAAATTCCATATATGTGATGTTTTGTGATATATCCATATATATACATATATATGTCCTCAAATATTTATCATTTCTTTTTGTTTGTTTTTGTTTTGTTTTGCTTTGTCTTTTTGAGACAGGGTCTCGCGATGCAGTTCAGGCTGCCCTTTAGCTCACTTTGTATCCTAGGATGATCTCGAACTTGCAGTGATCCTCCTGCCTCAGTCTCTCAAGTGCTGGGATTACAGCCACCACTGCCCAGGTATCATTTCTTTATGGTAAAAATATTCAAAATCTTTTGTTTGAGCTTTATTGCTATTAACAATTCCCTTACTATGCACCAGCACACCAGAACATCTCCCTATTATAGTTGAGTTGGTATTAAAATAACTATGGTGAGAAATTAGATCCATGTTCTTTTCAAGAAATCAAGGAATCACGATGTTAAACATTTTATTTTGTTCTATTTGTTTGTTTTAACAATGATTTGGTACCCATTAATCAACCTTTCCCTGTGCTTCTCTTCTCTGCTATTTGCCTCAGTCTCTGATGACCAGCATTCTACTCTTAACTTGTATGAGATCAGCTTTTTAAAGATTGTACATATGAATAAAACCATGTGATACTTGTCTTTCTGTACCTAGCTTATTTTAGCTAACATGATGATCTTCAGTTCCACCCAGGAAATCGCAAATTACAGAATTTCATTCCATTTTATGGCTAGATAATACTCCACAGTATATATGTTCCACATTTACTTTATCCACCTATCATTTGATGGGCATCTAGGTTAATATTTTTCTTTTGCTACAATAAATATGGGAATGTAGCTATCTTGTCAACATAATGGTTTCATATCTTTTGGATATACACCCAGTAGTAGGACTGCTGGATTCCACTACCGTATGGTAATTCTTTCTTTTTACATTTTAAATGAAAAAATGTGTTTTAATTTTCTGAATAGCTAATATGCAATAGCCATTATATAATTCAGTCATTACGTAACTATAATCTCTGCCTTGCAAGTTAAAGACCAAGGAGGTTAAATTACTCAACTGCTTCTGGTACTGGAAACACCAACTCTCTCCCTCAAAGTTCATGCTGTGTTGTTGCTTTTGAATGCTAGTAAGTCAGGGAAAGGTATTACATATAGTGTGTGAATCTTTGCCTCCATAAAAACAAGTAATAAAATAAAGCAATATAAAAATGTTTGAAAGACATAAGGTTTTGACCTGTATCGGTTTAAAGTAAAAATCTAGGTGTTCTCAGAGATAAGGACACTGAAAACCTCAGAAAGACAAAGGAAATGCGAACGCTTTGGGCAGCATTAGGAAGTATTGGTAAAGGGACTGAGCTACCAGAATCATCCAAAAAAGACACCAGAAAGCTCCAGGGAGCTGTCAAAGGAAGAAAAGAAAAGCAGAAGAATTAAAAGGGTTCCGGAGAGATTGAAATTCGTCTGCAGTGGACCTTTTGACAGTTCACATCCATCTTAAGCAGAGTCACTGTTTACTCTTACCACGTCAGGTTTCCTTTTCTGGTCTGCTGGTTCTCCAGGGTTTCAGAGACCAGTAGTTTGAGTTTTCAAATTTCAAAAGGATTTGGGATTTTCAAAGAAACAAAATGTAAAGGATATCCAGCAGAACAGTTTACCTAAGAAGTTTTAATCATAATAATGTGCATATTGTATTGTGAAATTTTCTACCTCACCAGCTGTTCTTTCTCATTAGTGCCAGGGAAAAATCAAGAATCTCTCCCATTGATTTAAACAAAATATAAAATTGTAGTGGAAACACTTCAACCCCTTTTATCAAATCCTGATAACTTTTCTGCTATCATAAACCAAAATTGTAAGAGCCACATTGGCACACTGTAATTAACTAGACCATGGTTAGAAAGTCAAGTGTTGTCATGCGACACTTACCTGTCATTACTTTATGGACTTTGACAAGTTCTGTGAATGCCAGAAAGCAACATGGTTTGTATTCATGCTACAACTCCTGAGACTGAACTGTGAATATTGGCAGTGATTAATACATGGAAAGTGGAAATGATCACAACTTAGTGTGAGACAAAATGCTCTTCTTTGCAACAGGCATCAAGCAAGATCAAGCTTCTATAACTTATGCATAACACAGAATTGTTGCATAAGAGATGCAACATCATGCCAGACACTAAGTGAATTATTTCCCTCCTGCCCTGTCTCACCACAGTTTCCTCCCACTTGATCACACATGGTAAGCATTCATCTAAACTCCACTGCGTCCCCCAGTCTTATCAGCCAATCTGCACTCTGCCACTGCAGCAGAATGAAGTGCATATTTCCAATATAAAAAGTCTGACATCATTATTATTTTAATTAACCAGTTGGCAGGTTGCATTCTTTTTTCCCTTTTTTTCTCCCTTAACATCACTCCTTTCCTCACCCAAAATTTAGTTTGCTACATTTAGTGAAAAGCAAATAAAGAGCAAGATAAAGGATAGATGATAGGAAGTAGAGAGATCTTTTTCAAATGGGGAAGGGAGCAGGAGATGGAGGAGGAAGGGTAAAGGATTTGAAAAACAAGATAAAAATTGAAATAGAGCTTTATCAAATGGGAAAGGGATTAAGAGTTGGAGGAAGCAGGGAGAGATGGGAGGAAAAGGGGACAAAAAAAGAATAAAGTTGTGCTATGTGCTTGTACAAATTCTCCGTGACAAATATCACCATCATTCATTGCCAAAATGTACCACATTAAAGTAGAAAATATTATTATAGATATCGGATGTAAGACTACAATGATATAAAGTGTTTTGTTACTGTCTGTAGTCTGTCGCAATGTACTTGGGAATCACTGAAATGATGACCTGTGGGATGACTGCACTGTCACGTTGCAGTCTTTTAATTACTTTGTGACTTTGTCAGCATTTAAAAAGATAGAATACAGTGTTTTCTTGAACACTCTGTCCAGACAAAAACTAGTTATTAATTTATGTAATCTGGATCAATAAACACATTAAATAATAAAAATAGAGAAATTTAATCTTGATTCTTATTAATGAAGGTAACGTAAGCTGATGCTAACTTACAATGCTAACAATAAAATAAAATAAAATATGTTTATAATATTCTATACTGATACCTGTGTACTTATGCTATGGTCAGCATAATTTTATAGTTAATTCTCTGTATAAAATTTTACACATATCCATTTCTTAAGAACTTTGCATTTAATATGTATGAATTGACTACAATACCTTTAGAAACTCTGTGAAGAGAGACAATATAGGAAGTTGTGATGCTCACAAAAGACCTTTTAAATTTTTCAATGCTTCTTTTTTTTTTTTTTTTTTTTTTTTGAGGAGGATTTTGGCCACACACATGCATTCTCCGAGTTGGAAGACTAACTTCCTGTTATAATCAATACAGATTACTTTTGGACTTTAAAAAATCAGACAAATATTCTAAATTGTTGAACTTTCTGGGTACATGTATCTTCTGCCTTAAGTTTATTTACTTTATAGTTTCCCTTCTTTTCTTTCTTTGGTGCCTGCTCAATATCACTGACTAAATCATAGAAAAAAATCTCAAGATCACCTAGCTAAGCTGCAATCACTGAAGCAAGCAAATGCTTGTTTAAAGAATGAGGGTAGGTTGTGATTTTCTCTATTTTTAAACCATTATATCATAGAAAACATAAATATTGCTCTTAATTATAAAATGCCTTCCCATGATTTGTAGATTTACAATTATTTCTTATCAGTAAGTCATTTGAAAGATGATAAACAGTCTCATAATCACTTATACATATATTTGGTTTTTTTTTTTCATTTTTCTGTTTTGTTTTTTAGTTTTTTGAGACAGGGGGTCTCACCAGGTAGTTCAGGCAGGCCTTAAACTTACTCTGTAGCCCTGGCTGGCCTTGAAATCATGGCAATCCTCTTGCCTCAACCTCCCAAATGCTGCAATTACAGGCGTGTAGCACCACACCTGGCCTCATAATCATACTTTTAAAATCAAATTATTTGTTTATATTTTCTTCCCCTCCCCTATACCTTTTTAAGTCCTATATTTTATAAAGTGATTTATCTTCTGATAATTTGTGTTTTTCACACATACCTAGAATATGCAATTCTACAGTTATGACCATACACATCCAATTGAGTACCTGTAGCCAACTAAGGGTAGATGCCTTGGAGAAAAGAAACTCTCTACAAATGTATCCTCACTTCAGTGACATTTATCTATAATGTTACCCCTTACTTTGCTACATTTTGGTAATGGCACTTGAGTTTGAAGAGAGGGAATTCTTTAAGAACAAGATACCCCATAATCAAAATTATGGTCAGAAAAAGGTAGACAACAGATAGAGGATGAAGGGTTGAGAATAACTCTAGCATCTTTCATGACCAAGGTAATATGCTCATGTTGCCCTGGCAGGCACTGCAGGAAAACAGGCTTGAGAAAAAGTTAACATTATAAAGAAAAGAATGTGTGACAAGGCACCTGGGATTAAGCCCCTAATAAGTAAGCAAATCACTCCTTTTTTTTTTTCCTTCAACTCTGACAAACTGGGAATAATTACATTCAATAACCAGCAGTGCTGTAGAGTTGGTATAAGTATCTGCCATTTTGGAATTAAAATAAAACTTTTATAATTCATATGGCATACCCTACAGATTGACTTTTAACATCTCAATTACTTGTTATATTTTCTAAAATAAATAGTAGAGCATTTTCTTGACTACTTTGGGCAAATGAAAATATGAGCATCAACTTGTGTTACCTTCATCAATAAGAATTAACAGAATATATAAGGACATATTGTCATCATATAAATCAATTTAGAGAGAAATAGGGGTTATTTTTGCTCATAATTTTTGACATTTCTATCCATTATCATTGACTCTCTTGCTCTGATCTTGTGTTGAGGTAGCGCATGATGGCAGAAGTGTATGGCAGAGCTAAACTGCTCACCGTATGGGCAGAAAGGGAAAAAGAAAAGAAGGAAGGAACTGGACCTCACTGTCCCCACCTGGGACACTCCTCCAATGACCTAAAACCCTCCTAGGCACCCCCTCTTGAAGTTTCTACCTCCTCTCAATAGTGTCAAGTTGAAAAATAAGCCTTTAACACATAGGCCTTTGGAGGAGCATTACAGCTACAGTGAATGTCTAGTACTCTGCCTCAAATGACCAAAATAGTAAAACAAATACTTCACATTGTTCAAAAACTCTAGAGTTTTTTTAATTATTATTCTAAACCATTCTGGTTTACTATAGATGATATCTCTGGGTTAGAATCGTTGTTTTAGTCTTTTTTTCTATTAGATTAGAAAGTGGAGTAGCCAAGTTTTCAGCAATATTCATTTGGTCTACATTATGACAGAAGCTCATCTTTTAAGTGTTGAGGTACAGCTGTGAACAAGACCTATTTTCTCTTCTCAGGGGATGTGGAGGAAACTGTGGATAATATAAAAAGATGACCCACCAAATAAGACATTCCAAAACAAAGAGATAAATGTTATCATACTGGTAGATGTCATGAACAGCTCTAGGATGCATAATATTGTTAAGTACTTCAGTTTGCCACGTTGCAGACCCAGTCCCAGCATTTCATATATAAAATTTTGCATGTAAACTTCATACCAGTCCTAAGGAGTAGCTCCTTGTTCACATTTTACATATGAAGGAACTAAGTCTTAGTAGCTTGCCCGAAGTTACTTGCTATTAAAAGATTCAGAATTTGGGCCTCTGTATGCTGTATCTCACAGTAACTTCAGAGGATCACACTGAGAATGAACAGTCCAGAATCATCCCAAGAATGAAGATGGTGAGACTATAAACAGTAGTAAGGAGAGGAGAGAGAAAATGACCCAGAGGAGGACGACAGCATGGTATATTCATGGAACAGTCTCCAGAGCAGAGTAGAAGCACAGAATTTCAGGACAGACAGAAGAAAGGGAGGATGGGTAAGTGGGAAGTTTCCCACCAGGCAGAACAGTCTCCTTAGGAGGTGATACTTCTGGTCAACTCTCCAGGCTATCAGGGAACCCTGATGCTGTGACTCACACAATTCAACCTAATCTGTGAAGTTCCAAGTTTTGTGTGTGCATGCATGCATGCGTGTGTGTGTGTGTGTGTGTGTGTGTGCACAATAGCATTCTTCTCCTGAAAGTTTAGTTTTAAAATGTTACAAATGGCTTAATTTTAATTTTCTAGATTAAAATTTAGAAAGTTAAATTTCAACATAGCAAAATAACTTGAGCGAGGTCACTACAGAGCCAGTTCTAGCTAGGACCCTTGTCTCTGTTCTTATTGCCTAATGTCTTTTCATGGTGCCATTTGGCTATTTTATAGTAAGTTTAATGTTGAATTTTGATTTTTTTAAAAATTATGTTTGCGCTAAAAATGAAACTGCATTTTCTACTCTCCCTCATTGTCCCTTCTTAGCATAGATAATGCTAGATTAATATCCCAAAAGTACAATTTAATGCACATTGCTCCTTTACTTCTATGAAATCATCTACTATTTGATTATTGTCAAGAAAAATAGCAAATTATATTGAAAAAGTACTATTTTCACCTCATTTTATATATTATATTGCTACATGTACTCACTTACAAAGCTATAAGATAAATAAGTGGATTGTTCTTCCTTCCCTGACAAAATGATATTGTATATTTTTTGGATTACATACTTTTTCTCATGTTTGGTTTTATCAGAGAATGCAAAGAGTGTTTCAGGAAAAAAAGAGAACAAAGCCTCTCAATAGATTGGGTAGTCCATTATTCCTTATTTTCCTTCTGATAACCTTCAACTACCAAATGAGTCACCATTTACCACTTAGTTGCCATTCATCTTATCTGCACAAATTTCCTTCAGCAAAAAAAGGTGTCCATCTGCCTTATAGATACAGTTAGTTTCGAATGGAAATACACAAGGGATATATTGTGTTCCTATAAAACCTCTGCAAATATTGACTATAGCAAATAGAAAATGGTTTGAAATAAAAAGAGCCAGTATAGATTTTTTTTAAAAATTTAAGAGAGATTTTATAAGGTCATTGTTATTTCAAATCTGCCTCACAAGTACCACATCCTCCCTGGCTCACCTTCCCTAGAAATGAAGGTCTGAAAAGGGTTCAACCAAGCACTGTGAGCACGGATGTATGCACAACAGCGATTCTGGAGCAAGAAAGTATGGAAAGCTCTGGAATCTGGAAACCATGGCACTACTAAGACATCCTTGGCAAACTTTGATTTCTAAAGCAGAAGGCCCTCTGTAGGGCAGAGAGCAGACCATCCAAATTAACTACTTAAACTTAGAGCCTCAGAAAATATGGACCTCATTCAGTCTCCAATGCATTCTAAATCTTATGTTTTGTTGGTAATCTACTAGAGTGAAAGGAAAGGCACGTTTTCATGCTTTCTCAAGGGCTATCACAAAAATGGACTCTTCTCACTTCCTGTGGAGAACAAGAGAAAAATCATCCTTCCAAATGCCACTGGCCATTGGAGGCTATCCTCAAGGGCTGTAACACATTAAGGCAAATTTGGGAATAGAAGCCATTACAAAAGGGAACCTTACTTTAAAAAAAAAAGGATGATTTCATCATATAAAATTTTATATGCACATGAAGTTTGTATAATTTCATATTCAAAGGATATTTGAAAAATAAAAGTATACTTATACATTTTTGAAACTTTTTAAATATCATAGGATGCTGGAAGCCAGTGAATAGACATTTGAAATAGTTAAGCTTGCAGACAGACTCATTCATTTCTTTTCAGAGAAGAAAATCTTCTTACGGCTGAAACATTCAATTCCTGGTTTCAGTCCAAAGGTTCTGTTCAGTTGTTTTGAAGTTACAGGGAAAAAATGTACTTTTCCTATCGTACCCATTGACATTTTTAAACAAAAATAATTCAAAGATATTTAAACAGTACAACTTCAAATGTCTGTGGTTAATCCATTGTAGAGAAGCATCTGTAGAAGAAAATAAAACTATGAAAAAATAAACTTGGAGTTTGATCATCCTTTCAAACACTGGAATCAAACTAAAATTCTCAGTTTATGATTGTATGATCAAAGTTGAGCTTATTTTAAACTACATAAATGAAAAATATAGGTTCTTGTATTATATTTTCTAAAAAAATTTTAAAAGGAAAACTTTTTCAAAGCTATTGTATTTAAAATGACAGAACAAAACAGTCACTTGCCAGTGAGCTGTGCTTCATAAAGAATTAGTCTATTTCTACATTTCAGAATATTTCTTGGGAAGGTTAGTATTTATTAAGATTATACAAAGTAAAATTAACATGTGATGTTTTCCCCTACATTTGTCAGTTATAATTGAAACTGAAATTATCCTCTTAAATTGCCAAAAATGCATGACCTTATTTAAAGGGAAAAATACATGAGATAAAACTTATGTGCCCCTATTTTAGATGTAGCAAATTTAGGAAAATGGAAAATCTGTGATGGAATTCTTGAGTGAGGTACTTTATCTCTTGCAACCTTGACTTATCTATTTGTATAATGAAGATAATAAAACTCTTGTGACTTTCAAAAGAGTCCACATTATCTGTAGAACAATGTAGGTAGTGTCCAGCACATTGCACATACTTAGCAGTTATTAGTTCCCTTGGCCCGTCCTTGAGGATACCACTGATTACTTTAATTAGAAATTAAGAAACAGGTAAAATGAAATCATACCTACTAGTCAATACAAGGCAAACTTGTGTAATAAATTAATTCACTCTCCTTGGAATCAGTATTTTTTTAAGGTTTTATTGATACACTGTAAGTGGTTGTGAAATCAACTCAGTTGATTGTTACCAGAGGGAAAGAGAATATAAAATATTAGATTATTTTACATGCAGAAGAGTACTGTTTTATGCAACTTTCATTTCAATTATATTTGTTATATGTATGTATTGTACTCTAGATAAATACATAAAATGTTTGTCTCATTAGTGTTTACATCTTTTTTAAATGAATTGCTTTATCTGTTCTTCCTATCCACGTTGAGATATTTTTGGAAGTATACATAAAGATAGTCTTGAGCCTATGCCAGTGTTCAAAATTTCATTACAGAATTTTCATCAACAGAATACGTTTTCCATATCCAACTGAAATGAAATCTATTATTCTGGTTTTTGGAACAAATAGTAACATTTCTTGAGCACCTATTAATTATGAGACACTATACTCACCCTCTTCATCTTTAACACTCTTCATAAGGTATTATCTTTCTTTTACAATGAAGAAACTGAGGTTCAGAGACATGAACTCAAACCCAGGATCAGATTCCAGTTTGGTCCCATCCAAGGTCTTGCTTCTCACCCTAAACCATAAGCATATTCTCGGTAAAACATAAATGGGTAGCAACATAGTAAGTGGAGAAACGGCACCCGTGGCTAAGGCTTTGCTGTCAGAGGTTTGCTGAGTACAGAGTGAGACGAACTCAGGCAGAACCGTACCTCACAAAGGAAACAGTACATGGGTGGTGTACTTCTCTCATAGGGCAAATCTGGTCTATCAGTGCCTGGGTTAGTCATAACACAATTTAGCCCTTTAAAGAGTCAGAATTGTATAAATACAGTACAGGAAGTTCAAAAAGTAATATTTTAGAAACCACATTCTTTTCTGCAGAACAGACAGCACAGAAGGTTCCATTTCCCACATTAAAACACTCTGTCTTCTCCTTGGGACACAGTGAAACATTTACTAAGAAGTCTGAACAGCCAGGAGCATGAACCCTGATTTTTTTCCCCTGTGTTCACAAGAGCAATGGATTCAATGGCAGTCCAAGATTCTGAAATAGCCTGTTCAGATTTCTTTGCTCATGCTCAGCTAATATGAATCACTTTGACTAAGTATTGCCTTGCTTTGCAGAACGGTATTCTGACATTATTAATAGTTGGCTCAGTTGAGTTGACCACAATAAGAGCTTTCTCTAGCCTGAGATAGAGCCAACGAGTCCTTGTGAATGTCAGTATTAAGCTTGGGGATGGATTCAGATCCAAATTTTAAAATATAATAAACACTCTCCAAAGATATATTATAATGGGCCAGCTACTAAAAACAGGGCAACTGTGGAACTCCAGATGAAATCTAATCTTTGAATGTATCATCTGAGAACATGTCATAGAATACAGTGTTCTTAAGGAAATTTCCACAATACCTCCTAAAAAATGTATTTGTATAATTTTTTCTGCTTGCTTGAAGCTTACCAGCCCAAATATGAATTAATTTATGCTTATGTGTTAAGAAGCAATTTTAAAATTATCTTGTATTTCAAAATTGCTCACTTACAAATGGCTTGTACTTAGTAAAAAGATGTTGTAAAGAATTTTCAGAAAACACTGAGTCATCATGAAACATGCTTCTCTTGGCCAAGTGTATGGTACTAGAAAGACATTCAGAGTGGCTTGAAAAATTTACTTTAATGCCCATGGATTTTGGACTAATAATCTTTCTTATCAAAAAACTAGTGGATAGAACTCTGATCAAATTGGGCCAAACCACCAGGTATTGAGAATGGAAGCAACTTCTTCGATCACTTAATTTGTGCCTTGTTTAAAGCAGTCATTCAATGAAAAACCTATCATTTGTCTGTGTTTTTTTTTTTTTGAATCCAAGAAAAAATGATAATTTACTTCTCAACAGTAAACTTTCAGACCACTGACAACTTTTCTTGAACACCTATGATCTTTCGCACAAATTTTACATTAAAGCAGCAATGACATTCAACTTACATTTTATTCCACTGAGTATAGGAAAGGAATCATAACTGTATAGCAACTTAAAACTTACTCATACAGTTTCAGATAGCATTTTAGAAGCTGATCTCAAAATTATTTCTACGGTTTTTTTCTGTTGATCTTTTTTTGAAGTCTTACTTCTGTATTTCTTCATAGTCATTTTTCCTAGGTATGTTATTCTGAGTTTCTATGTAATATTGTCTCAGTATAGAAAAATTAGAGACTGCAGAAAAATAGGGATAAAACAAATTTCTACAACACTGCTACACAAGAGAAATCACTGTTAACATTCACAATTCCATCCTTTTAAAAATGTTTTCAATATATATAAACAAGAAGCTTCACAAAAATACCATCATATTGCATATACAGCTCTACAAACTATCAGTTACAAACCATTGTGCTTGTTATTAAAATTTTTCAAGCTAGTAATAGTGGCATATGCCTATAATTCTACCTACTTGAGAGGCCAAAGCAGCAGGATGGCAAGTTAAGGCCAGTGTGGGCAATTTATCAAAACCCTCTCTCAAAAAAATTAAAATGTTTTTAACAACAGCAAATTGTATACTCCTGAATTGTGTAATAAATTATCTTGAATCACTAAACATTAGGATTTCTTCCAGTTCTTTACATTATAATTTATACAGTCTTTTTTTTTTTTTTTGGCTCCTTACATTCATTTTTTTTTAAAGGCAGAACTGATGTATCTCAAGGTGCTAAAACTTTTCATAAGTAAGGTTAACATATGGCATCTGCAGGTTCAGTGTCCACTAATCCAATCTTGGATCAAAAATACTCAGAAAAAAATGCGTTTATAGTGAACATGTACAGGCTTTTTCCTTTTTGTCATTATTTCTTAAGCAATGAAATAATTATATATAACCTTTATAGTAAATATCATAAATAATCTAGAGATGATTTAAAGTATAAGGAAGAATATGTAAAGTTATATGGCAATGCTACATTGTTTTATACAAAAAAGCTTGAATATCCATGAACTTGTTATTTTTGAGGGTCCTGGAACTAGTAACCTGTAGATACCTAAGGCATGACTGCATGGCTGATTTGCATTCAGAGAATTTGGAACAGTATCTTTTCCTCCCTGTTCTATTGCTATCTTGGAGACTGTCATTGTGTTACGTGGCCTTTAAAATGGTCCTCGATGATTCTCCCCTCTGAAGGGGTGAGGCCATTTAAGTGCAGGCTGCATGTATTCACTTGCTTCTAACAAAACGAAGATGGCAGAAAATGCTGGGCTGTTGCTTCACTCCAGGAATACAGTTAAACGAAGACTTCTTCCTTCTGGTTACCATCCCAGTCACCCCTGGGGTAAGCAAGCCTCCAAGTTGTTGCCAGTCAAATGGAAAATTGTACCTGACATGACAGAGTTAAAATCCTTCATCTAACAACCCAAGAACTTTGCAACAACCACATGAATGAACTCAAGAGGACCCTTTTGTCTTAGTGCAGTTGTGATTGTAAATTCATGAGAAACCTTGCGCCAGAACCACTCAGCTAAATTGGGCCAAATTCTTACATAATATTTGCTTTCCTTATAATTATTTTTCATATTGCCTTCGTTTGTCAAACATTTATTTTATTCTTTATATAATATCTAATTTTTAAGATAAACAAACATTTTAATTACATTAAAAATGACAAGCTATATTAGTTTTCCTTTTCCCTCTTAAGATCCAAGTATAATAATATAAATAACAGTAGCAACTAATTGGTCATCTCAAGCACATTCAGTAAGATGATCATCTGTTTCAGTGATATGAAATACCATTATTATGATAAAAAAAAGATTTCAATTTGTGTTTAGATCTATTTCCGGGCTTTAAATCTGTTTCACCAAGATAGTAGGACAAAGCCCAAGCAAATGTTTTCAGTATCAACCCACTCAAGTCCCAGAAGGACTGACACAGGTGAGATGTCTGGAAATGGTTGAAACTAAGAGGAAGAATGGGATTTATGAGTATTGGCCACAGGTAGGAACCAGCGTGGTCTCGAGCGTGCTGCTCTGCGTGGAACTGTAGTAGTTTTCTAAGCTGAGGATCTCAGCATACCTCTCAGCCACCACACACCCTACAAGTTTTGCCATGAAAAAATCTGTAGTAACTCCTGTCACTGACTGCAGCAGCTAATTCTACAGAGGATTCCACTAGTTTCTGCCACTGAGAAAATTGACTCCCTCCACGTTCTTGATGCACATAAACTGTGTGTGACAGTTTGAAGATGCTAGATTTGGAGTATGTTGCTAAAAAGCAGTTGATAGCTAACAGCATCATTTTTCTCATGCTCTCTGATTTTCATTTGAAAGGTTTTCTCTAATAGAAAGGTGGAATGTTGCTTTTCATTTGTTCATTGGTCATTTTACTGTTCATTTGTTGAGAATCATCTGTCACCATCCATTCCCTTATTCTTCGTTCCTAAGAGCACATTATGCATAAAAGAATATGAGCTCTTTATGCACTACGTATGTTGCAAATACTATTTTCTCAGTCCTCAACTTTGTTTTTATTTCTGTCGACACTGAAATTTTTAAGAGGCATAAAGAGATTTGTTAGGTAGACTTCGAAAGTACACATTCAAAGAAGCAGAATATGGGTACACAGGAGAGAAAGGTACACTACGGTTTGGAGTTGGGAATATTTACATGTCTTTAGCAGTGGAAATCTGTGAGATTTGTGAATTCATAGAAACTTATTTATTTATTTTCTGTTTTTGGTACCAGGGATAGACCTCATGACCTTGTGCTTGCCAGGCAGGCACTTGTATGACTGAGAAAATTTTTGATATATAAAAAGGATTTCAATTTGTTGTAGAAAAGTCTCTTCATGCTTTCTTTTAGGTTTCTTTTGTTGTTGTTTCTGTGGAGTAAAGTCTTATTCCAAAGTGAGATAGATATTGATTTATATTTTTTAATAATTTTAGATAGCTAAAGTATAAATATGTAAGTATTTTAATTATTAAAGTTAAGCTTTATAGCTTGACATAGGGTTGCACACTATTATAGTCCAAGCTACTCAGAAGGCTGGAGCAGGAGGATCACTTGAGCCCAGCAGTTTGAGACTAGCCTACGTAACACAAGAAGACTCCTATCTCAAAAAAAAAAAGTTTAATAATATCAGGTACATATGTAACTCTTGTTTTTCCAATGGATTTCTGAATCATTAGAAGTATTTTTTAATAATATTTTAAAACTTATTTACATTTTGCCTATACTATTATTCAATAAATTCTTAAGGTTTATAACTTTTGAAATGTAACCTACGGATCTGCAAGTTCATGAGAAATTTTCATGGATTCCATGACAGACACCAAAAACATTTTCACACTAATAAGAAGAAACTGGCTTTTTAATGCGCAATAATTGGCCAAAATCAGTGGTAGAACTGTGGATATCTGAGCACCAGTCAAAGCTGCATCACCACCTGTGTTAGCCAACTTGATGTTATTCATCCCCATGCTTCCACTTAAAAATAAATGCCAGTTTCACTTAAGAATGTCTTTGGTAAGGTAAAAATTAATAGTTTTATTAAAATAAAGTTTTATTAAACACCTCTTTAATACATTGTAAACCATAATGGGAAATGCAGGAAAAACATTTTTCCTTCATAATGAATGATGATAGTTGTCCAGAGAAAAAACATGTATGTGACTGTTTGCATTGAGAAGTTTTCTCATGAAACATTGTTTTCCCTGAAACAACGATGGACACACTATGATTTTTTGGGTGTAGGTATCCAAAGGTATTTTCTTGAAAAATGAAGTAAAAGAAATTGTCATTTTAAGGAAAACAGAAATTATTCTTTGCCAATGGCAAAATTTGAACTTTCAAAATGAGTATCAG